>CM033716.1:43450950-43727157 GCA_019671005.1 Hibiscus mutabilis | reverse complement strand
TGCAAGCGAAGCCATCTTTGTCACAGTTGGTTAAGGAAAAGCAACCTTACGATGATGCGTTTGTGTCGCATGTTAAGGATATCATGGATGGAAATCTGTCAGATTTTCATTTTAATGGTCATAGAGTGTTGTGTTTTAAGGACCAGATAGTGGTACCAAAAGATAATGACTTGAGACGTACCATTTTGACCGAGGCTCGGGCTAGTCCTTTTGCTATGCATACCAGTAGTACTATGATGTATCAAGGGTTGAGGAGTGAGTACTATTGGGTTGGTTTAAAGAAGGATGTGGTTGATTTTGTTGCTAAATGTATGGTGTGTCAGCGTGTAAAGGCTAAACATCAGTTTCCTTTTGGGTTGTTGCAACTGTTGAGGATACCGGAATGGATGTGGGAAATAATTACCATGGTTTTTGTGTCTAGGTTACCTTTGACGCCCACTAAAAGGATTCCATTTGGGTGATTGTGGATCGGTTTACGAAGTGTGCTCATTTTTTGCTTGTGCATATGACATATAGATTAGATAAGTTGGCAGATCTGTATATATCTGAGATTGTGCATTTGCACGGTGTGCCTAAGTCCATAGTTTTAGATCAAGATATACGGTTTATAGCGAGGTTTTGGGAATGTTTGCATCACGCTTTGGGTACACGGTTGAGTTTCAGCACTTCATATCATCCTCAGACGGATAGCCAGTCTGAACGTGTGATCCAAGTTTTAGAGGATATGTTGAGACGGATGTTGTATCATTGATTTCCAAGGAACTTGGGAAAGGCAGTTGCCTTTGGTGAAGTTTGACTATAATAACAGTTATCAAGCTAGTATACAAATGGCACCGTATGAAGCTTTGTATTGTAGGAAGTGTCGTACGCCTTTGTGTTGGACTAAGGAGGGGGAAAAGGCTCGAAGGCAGCGCGGGAGCAAGGGATTGAGAAAGACTTCCCTACGAAAGTGTGTTTTCGAAATAGACTATTGTTAATAAGGGCAATGGGGGTCCCATTGTGTTTTGGGAGGTGTTTTGGTTAAACTCCCTGTTTGAGCAAGTTTTTGGTGTTGGTTAAAAGTCGTAAATGGCCTTTTTATGTTGGTTTTTGATTTAAATAGCTTTTGAGGTTTGAATAGTTGTTTTTATAGAAAGAATGCCTATAGAATGCCATTTTCATGAAGGTTTATGGTTTATGCTTGATTTGGTGATAAAAGTCAATGGATTCATGTTTTAAAGGGTTGTGCTCATGCTAATGGCATGTTAGAATGGTTTCGGATGAGTCCTTGTATGTAAGAGTTGAGAAAAATGCCATTACAGGCCTAGGTGTATCGAAACACGGGACTTTGTTTCGATACGGGTAGTCTTTTTTAGCCCAGGTGTTTCGATAAACCCAAAGCCCATTCAATACGATATGCCTATTTTGGGCTTGGTGTTTTGATACTAGTTGTGGATTTTCAATTTGGGGAAACTTCTTGAGAAAAACGTATTGATACGGGTACCTCTATACCAGAACGCCTATAACACCCCAATTTTGGGCCTAGGAGTTTATTGGGTTTAGGCGAGATGGTTCGGTCGAACAAGTTTCAACAATTTAGGCTACTTTCGATATTTGATTGATATGAAGGTAAATGATTTTGATTTAATGGGCTTTAAAGCATGAGCTTACATTTAGCATAATGAGAAATGGTTTGTTGTGGAAAAGGTTTTAAAAATGCAATGTCAATGGTTTTTGAATGAGTGTCCCACACTAAGCTTTTTGCTTACTCTCTCTGTTCTTAACAATGCAGATAAGTAGCTTGTTAGGCAGCAAGGAGGCAATAGTAGAAGTCCAAGAGGTTCACTTAGCTCAAGTATTGTTTTGAACTAATCGAGAGTAATAAATTTGGCAATGGGAGGGTACTTATACGATTTTGGAGAGCATGTTGTAAACTCCCTGGTTTTTATGGCAAGTTTGTATTGCCTTATTGGTTTTGTAAATGGCCTATAATGTTTGGTTTGAACTTTGGTATGGTTTTTGGTGTTCAACTTAGCTTGGCAATAGGGTGCACGCTTATAGATTTCTCTTTTGGATATGCGATCATGTCTTGATGTTGTTTTTTATGCTTTTGGTTGAGGATTGATCCCCAAATACGCTATGTATGTCTTAGAAACATACCTATAAGGTTTGGCTTGCATTTTGAAATGATTAATCAGTAAAATGAGTCATTACAGGCCCAGGCGTATCGGTACACATGCTATTGTATTGATATTATTAAGCCATTTTAGGCATACCGTATCATTACGCCATGTACTGTATTAGTACGGTCTGAAGGCAAATTTGAGGAACCGTGATCGGTACACGGATCGTATCAAAACACTATTTTGACAGTGGAAATCTAAGATATTGACGAGATAAAGGCGTATCGGTACGGGCATAAGTGTATCGATACACTTGGCAGTTATGTTAGTTATTTGGTGTTTTCTGAAGTTCTAATTTCTTACATTTTGTTCCCTAATTATTTGAATGTTCAATTAAATGAGTTTGGTTGGTCAAAATAAGATGAAATTTGACATGTGAGTCTGAAACAGAATATTTGAATAATGGTAACTTTAATTTCATGTGAAGTCTCTGAATTTTTGAAGTTTTACAAAATGGTCACTAAAAGCTCACCGAAGCAATCAAATGTCAATTTGACACCCGGTTGAGTTGGAATTTTATCTGTTGCTAGTATGTACACTTAGGTTAATAATGTTGCATCAAGAGAAATTAAAAGGAAAAAAATAGGGTTGTTTATTGAAGCAAAACTTTCATGTTTTTCTTTATTATTCCCCGTGTGACTTGCTCTATTCGATCTTGCGACTAGACTAGGTCAAGAGGTTACATTTGTTGGTATCAAAGCCAAGTTATCATTAATTGAGAGGTAAGTTGATTGTTTTTCTTGATGTTTGCTATGCACGATGTTTGATAACATGTTATATGATTGTTATGTGATGATTTGGCATAGAGAATGGGGTACCCATTGCCATTATTACTATTGATGTGAAAAGATTTGTTTTAAGACTTGAGCATCTTAGACTGTTGCTTCTGGCTAGCCTAACTATTTTCATTGTTGCATTTACATGCTAGAGATTCAAATTGTTTACATAATGGGACTGAGACAAGAGCTTAGAGTTAATGCATGCAATGTTGTTGTAGAGAATGACCATGATGACGTAGTGCCTCCTCCTCCTCCTCCTCCTCTTAGTGGTGATGGAGTCAGTGTTAGAGCTGGTGCGGGAGGTGTTGGACCTCAAGCAGCGCAGGGATGATATGACACCATTGATCCATGCTATAGCTGGGGATTTTCAGGCTACGGTGGTGAGTATGCATGCTATTGTGCCTCTATCTGGGGCTAATCATGGTTTACCTTTGGAGTGTTTACGCAGTTTGGGTGGTACTAAGTTTAGAGGTTTGTCCCTGAGGGTTCTGAGGCATGGTTTGAGAGTACTCAGAGGATTCTTGGGTAGATGGAGTGTACGGATGAGCGTAAGTTGGGTTGTACGGTATCGTTGCTTCAGGGAGATGCTTATTCATGGTGGACTACCACTATTGCGGGGATAAAACCTGCTAATGTGACATAGGAGTTATTCGGAGCTACTTTCCAGATGATGTTTTTGGGTACTCGTTATCAAGATGAAAAAAAGCGAGAGTTTGTGGCCTTGGTGCAGGGTAAAATGTCTATTTTGGAGTACGAGTTTCAGTTCGTATGGTTGAGCCAGTATGCTCCTCAGCTGGTTCCATGCATTCATATATTTGAGTGAGCATGCACAGTTGCTTGACATATCGGTTGAGTTTCCAGATGTGCGTATGCAAATGACGAGTTCTTTTAGTGAGACTGTCGTTGTTAGGAAGTTGTATAGGAGGTGTCCATTGATGGTTCATGGACATGTGTTTGCAGTTGATATGATGGAGTTATCTTTCTATGGTTTTGATCTTATTCTTGGTATGGATTGGTTGACCGAGCATAGGGATATGGTAAATTGTGAGACTAAGCATGTTTTGTTGAAGTTTTTTGATGATTATGAAGTTGTGGTAGTGGGTGAGAATGTTAAATTCTTGTCCAATATTGTTTCGGCTATAGAAGCGCAGAAGTTGTTGAAAGTAGGATGCCAGGCATACTTGGCGTATGTTATGAATCCAAATGTGAAGGAGGCACGTCCCTAGGATATCCGAACTGTTTGTGATTTTTGGGGGGTGTTTCCGAAAGAGATATATGGTTTGCTGCTTGATAGAGAGGTGGAGTTTTGTATCGAGACGTATGCGGATACGACTCTGGTGTCCATTGCTCCGTATCTCATGGCGCCTAAGGAGTTAAAGGAGTTGAAGACGCAGCTTTAGGAGTTGTTAGGCAGAGGGTTCATTTGGCCTAGTGTGTCGCCTTGGGGTGCATCAGTGTTGTTTTTGAAAAAGAAAGATGGCACTATAAGTATGTGCATCAATTACCGACAACTGAATAAGTTGACAGTTAAGTATAAGTATCATTTACTGCGAATTGATGACTGATTCAATCAACTCTGTGGTGCAATAGTGTTTTCCAAGATTGATTTGAGATCAAGATACTATCAGTTGAAGGTGAAGAAGAAGAAAAATGTACCGAATACAACTTCTCGCACCCGCTACGGGCATTATGAGTTCTTGGTGATGTCGTTTGGGTTGACGAATGGGCCTACAACTTTCATGGATATGATGAATCGGGTGTTCCATGAGTTTTTGGATCAGTTTGTGGTTGTGTTTATTGATGATATCCTTGTGTATTCACGTACTGAGGAGGATCATGATAGACATTTGTGGGTTGTGTTGCAAGTCTTGTTGGATAATTAGTTGTATGCTAAGCTGAGCAAGTTTGAGTTTTGGATTAAATAAGTGGTGTTTCTTGGTCATGTGGTGTCGGCGAAAGGGATTCGGGTGGATCAGCAAAAAATTAAGGCGGTTGTGAATTAGGATAAACCTTATTCGGTGTCGTAGGTTCGTAGTTTCTTGGTTTTGGAAGGATATTATCGTTGTTTTGTGGATGGTTTTTCTAGGGTTGTGGCTCTATTAACAAAGTTGTTGCAAAAGGATGTTAAGTTTTAGTAGATGGAGGTGAGGCAACGGGCTTTTGAGAAGCTAAAGGAGGCTTTTACGCGAGCTTCGATCTTGATTCAACCCAAGTTAGGAAAAGAGTTTCTAATCTATAGTGATGCATCTTATGTGGGGTTAGGTTGTGTGTTGATGCAAGAAGGTAGAGTTGTGGCTTATGCGTCTAGATAGTTGAAGGTGCACGAGCGCAATTATCCTAAGCATGACATTGAGTTGGCTGCAGTGGTGTTTGTGTTAAAGATTTGGAGACATTATCTTTATGGAGAGAAGTGTGTGGTGTACACGGGTCATAAAAGCCTTAAGTATTTGATGTCACAAAAGGTGTTGAATCTTAGGCAACAAATGGTTGGAGTTGCTTAAAGATTATGATTTGACGATTGAGTATCATCCTGGCAAGGCTAATGTGGTGGCTGATACTTTGATTAGGAAGGTAGTTGTAGAGTTGAGGGCCATGTTTGCACGGTTGAGTTTGTCGTGAGATGGCGGTTTGATAGCTGAGTTACAAGTGAAACCTTCCTTGGTTCAGTTGATTAAGGAGAAGCAGTTGCTAGATGATTCATTGGTACTGCATGTTACGAACATTGTGGAAGGTAATCTGATGGACTTTTGTTTTAATGATGATGGTGTTTTGTGTTTTAAGAGTCAGATAGTTGCGCCAGAAGATACTGAGTTGAGGTGCACTATTCTGACTGAGGCGCATAGTAGTCCTTTTGCTATACATCCTGGTAGTACTAAGATGAATCATGGGTTGAAGGATGAGTACTATTGGGTTGTTTTAAAGAATGATGTTGCTAAGATTGTAAGTATGTGTATGGTTTGTCAGCGCGTGGAAGCTGAATATCAGTTTTCTTTCGGGTTGTTGTAGCCTTTGAAGATACTGAAATTGAAATGGGAGAGGATCACGATAGATTTCGTGACGGGTTTGCCTTTGACACCGTCAAAGAAGAACTCTGTTTGGGTGATTGTGGGTCGTTTTACGAAGTGTGCACATTTCATAGTTGTGCATACTACGTATACGCTGGATAAGTTAGCAGAGTTGTACATCGTAGAAGTTGTGAGGTTGCATGGAGTGCCTAAGTCTACTGTGTAGGATCAGGATCCGCATTTACATCAAGGTTTTGGGAGCGTTTACATAGGCCTTTGGGTACACGGCTCAATTTTAGTACTTCATATCATCCTCAAATGGATGATCAGTCTAAGCGGGTTATCCAGGTGCTTGAGGATATGTTATGGTGTTGTGTTATAGATTTCAAAGGTTCTTGGGAGAAATAGTTGCCTTTGGTGGAGTTTTCTTATAATAATAGCTATGAAGCAAGTATACGAATGGCTCCATATGAAGCTTTGTATGGTAGGAAGTATAGAACGCCTCTTTGTTGGGCGAAAGCAGGGGAAAAGTTTGTTTCTTTGCCGGTTATGCTCAAAGGAACAACGGAAAAAGTTAAGCTTGTTAGTGATCATTTGAAGGCAGCTTCAGATCGGAAAAACTCTTACACAGATTTGAAGCGTAAGTTGATCGAGTTCGTGGTTGGTGATAAAGTGTTTTTGAAAGTTTCGCCTTGGAAGAAGGTGATGAGGTTTGGTCAGAAAGGCAAGTTGAGTCTGAGGTTTATTAGACTATAAGAGATGCTTAAGCACATTGGACTGGTGGCTTATTGGTTGAGGTTGCCATGGGAGCTAGAGAAGATACATGATGTTTTCCATGTATCCATGCTTCGGAGGTGTAGGTCGTATCCATCGCATGTTTTGCTGGTAGAAGAGGTTGAGTTGAATCTAGATTTGACATATGATGAGGAATCGGTCAAGGTCTTGGATGTAGACAACAAGGTTCTTCGTGGGAAGACCATAGAGTTGGTCAAGGTGTTGTGGCGGCACCGAGGTGTCGAGGAACGCTCGTGGGAAAGAAAGGATGACATGAAGAAGCAGTTTCCTTATCTTTTTCCACCAGGTAAATTTCGAGGACGAAATTTCTTAAGTGGGGAAGTGTTGTAACGCCCTGATTTTAGGCCTAGGAGTTAGCCGAGTTTAGGCTAGATAGTTCGGTCGAACCAGTTTTGACAATTTATGCTAGTTTCGGGATTTAATTGACTTGAAGTGTTTTTGGAAGAAATAAAATATGGAAAGATGTTTTTAAATCATTATTTAATATATAAATTATTTTGATGGAATCAATTTTGGAAAATGGATTTTGGAGGTTTGACATTTAGGAACAAGTGACCAAAAATCGTAAAACTGTTTTGGTGACTATTTTGTAAAAGATTGGAATTTTGAATCTTTAAGGAGAATTTGACCCAAAGTCTAATTCAGACTTTTTCCTCTTAATTGGCTAATTTTAAAGTGGTTTTAATAAATAAAATAAGTTGGAGAGAATTAATTAGGAATTAATCTTTTAAAACATATTTCACGTAAGTAACTTTTCTCTCAACCATTTTCTCTCAAATTCTCTCAAGCCAAACATTAGTTTCTTCTTCAAAGATTTGAGGTAAACACTTGATTTAAATCATCTTTTTAACACTAAATGATTTCCTATCAAAACCTTATGGTTTTATCTTTGTTTTCTCATGTAAATCTATACAATTAGGGGAAAAAGCAATCATTAGAGTTAAAGTTTCGTTCTTCTCCTCTAATGAAAGTTTTTTTTACTGAAATTCCTAAGTTCTTGATCTTTTATGGATGTTTTCTAATGGGTTTTGATGATATAATTGTGGAAATTAGTTTAATTGATGTTTAATGGATGGAATCAAGTAAGATTTGTTTTGATTTGTTAATACTGGTTTTAGATTGATATTAAACATAATTTTTATGTTTAACAATGAGGATTAATGGATTTTAATGTGGTAATCCCAAACTAGGTGAATTGAAAGGTTTCTAGGTCGAGATCTTCGAGTTTATGGCTTGTTTAAGTGGTTAATTGGTTGCTGGTGATATTTTGGTGTTGGGGAGATGTTTTTAGATATATATTGATGATGTTTTCTTGTTGATTTTGCCGGGTAATGGCTGGAGATTGGTTAGAGTGGTTTTGCCGATGTTTTCGGGTAACGAAATGTTGGTTGTTGAGTATAGAAAGTGTGGAGTTGAGTTGCTAGGGATTTTGATTCAAAGTTGTGCATTAATCCTCTGTATTGCTTTGGTTGGAAGCATGGGAGATTGATCAAGAAGCTTTGGAAGAGGGTTCAGAGGCTTGAGATCGCTTAGGCAAAGCAAGCGAACCGTTGTCGATGAGTGGAAATGATTTTAAAAGCTTTTCGAAGGTTGAAAGCAAGGTTTAGGTTGAGCTTGAAACGCTAATCTAAGCTTGAAAGTAAGTATGGAAGGTTTCGCTCTTGGTTTTCAATTTTCCCATTGTTTTGATGATAGATTTGTTACTTACTGTTATGCATGTTTTTATGAATTGAGTGATGATTCATGTTATCCCATGAGATTGATTTATGGTTTTAAAGAGATTATATCTTTTTGAGGGAAATCCTATGCATTGGTTGTGCTTTTGAATTAGGATGGGAAATGGTTTATGTTTATGCAATGAAAAACAGTAAGGTAACATGGTTTTAAAGTGTATATTGGCAAGTGATGATGCTTATTATAATCAGATATAATTGGTCGACCAATAGGATGGGAGTGCACTATAATATATATAAAATTCGTACGTGAGCTAAATTCTTTGGTTACACAATAAGGGTAGTTCTATTGTGTTGCGAGTGATGGGGGTAGTGCCATCACCACGGGAAATGGGGGTAGTGCCAACCCAGCCGAAGTGTACATTATGGTGGGTAGTATCACCATGAGACTTGATGGGGTCGGAGCCATCAAGGTGTCCGCATATCCGAACATTTAATAGATAGGGGTAGTGCTATCCAAGGATGGGGTTGTAACCATCCAAGTCACTTGAATGCCAATATATGAGATTACACGTATCATTGTTTTAAATGGTTTTGTATAATGTGATTTATACATGAGATTCTATTTTGAGATATGTTTTGTAATGTTCAAGAATGAGAGGCTTGCATTGAGATTTGCATTGGGTTTAATGAATAAGCCAAATGATACTATACAACTCTAGAATTCAAACTAGAGATAGGATAAACTTATTCTAAATTTGAATTTGAATTCTAAATATCTACCGATAATAACTAACTTGATTTACTAATATTTACACAAGTGTAAAAGATATTTTATTCGACTATATTCAACACCCCCCTCAAGCTAGAGAGTATATATTATATAGTCCTAGCTTGCATGAAAGCTCATCGAAAGTAGTTCGTGGAAGGGCCTTGGTGAGTATAACAACAAGTTGATTTTTGGAAGGCACAAAGCTGAGTTTTACCATTCACTATTAACCTTTTCGGAAATAAACTGTCGATCTATCTCCACATGCTTGGTTCTATCATGATGAACTGGGTTTTTAACTATACGAATGGCAGACTGGCTGTCACTGTATAATTCAAAATTTTTGTTTTCACTCAAACCCAATTCATTAAGTAATCTTTGTAACCAGATTCTTTCACACATTCCTAGTGCAATGGCCCTATATTCAGCTTCAGCAATGCTCCGAGACACCACTGACTGTTTCTTGCTCCTCCAAGTAACCAAATTGCCTCGCACAAATGTGCAATACCCACTAGTAGATCTCTTATCAGTTAATTCTCCTGCCCAGCTGGAATCAGTAAAAACTTTAACTGATTCGTCTTCATTTTTCTTGAAGATTAAGCCATGTCCGGGGGTCATCTTTAGATACTTTAGGATTCTATAGACAGCTTCAAGATGTTATTCTCTAGGTTCACTCATATACCGACTTACAATACTAACAGGAAATGCTATATCAGGTCGAGTAAGAGAAAGGTAGATTAATTTCCCTACTAACCTTTGATAGAGTCCTTTGTTCACAGGGCTTCCTAATTCATCCTTCTTCAATTTGAGATTAAATTTCATAGGAGTTTCAGCTGGTTTACATCCTTCATTCCTGAATCAGTGAGTAAATCCAAGATATACTTCCTCTGATTAATAACCAAGCCAACTTTAGATCTTGCAACTTCCATTCCTAGGAAATATCTCAGAGAATCAAGGTCCTTAGTTTCGAACTCACCAGCATGTATTCTTTTTAACCTTTCAATTTCCTCAATGTCATCTCCTGTGATGATGATATCATCCACATAAACAATAAGAATGGCTTTCTTCTTTTCTGAACTTTCCTTAATGAACAAGGTATGATCTGTTTGACACTGCTTGTATCCATTCTTCAACATGACTTTTGTGAATCGATCAAACCAGGCCCTAGGAGATTGTTTAGGCCATACAAAGATATCTCCAGCTTGCAAACTTTTTGTCTGTCGAAATGACTCCTCATTCCTGGTGGTATTTCCATATAAACTTCTTCTTCAAGATTGCCATTCAAAAAGGCATTTTTGATGTCAAGTTGATATAATTTCTAGTCTTTATTCACAGCTAAAGACGGAAGAACTCTTACCGTGTTCAGTTTAGCTACTGGTGCAAATGTTTCTTGGTAGTCTGTACCATAGGACTAAGTGAATCCTTTGGCTACCAACCTTGCCTTGTACCTTTCAATGCTGCCATCAGATTTAAATTTGATAGTAAAAGCCCACTTGCAACCAACTGGTCTCTTTCTTGGTGGAAGTTCTGCTAGTGTCCAATTTTTGTTGCCTTCTAGTGCCCTCATTTCTTCTTCTACAGCCTTCTTCCAGTTAGGATCTTTCATTGCCTCCTCTACTGTTTTTGGGATGAAAGTGTTGTCAACACTAGACGTGAAAGCCTTAAATGTAGGCTTTAGATTTCCATATGCCACAAACTTCTGAATAGGATGAGATGTGCACCTCCTTACACCCTTTCTTTGAGCAATAGGCAACTCGTCAGTATCAATAAAAGGAATAGGAGCAACATTCTGAGAATCTTCCTTACCTCTCAAATTTTCCATGGCTGCAGGACCAAGATCCAGCTCTTGGCAGTTTCCAGGTTGTATTGTAGTCTCTTTGTTTGGCCTTTTTCTCCTTCTATAGACACTAGGCTCCGTGACTTCGAGTTGTTCAGGTTATTGTTCTGTTGGAGTTCTTTGTGGGGTGTGAGGTGAACCTGGTGATTCCAAGGTAGTTGGTTCATTGTCTGGTGGTTCCAAGGCAGTTGGTTCATTGTCAGGAATAAAGGTAGATTCAGATGAAGTAATAGTAGGGTAAGTATTTGGTTGTAAAACATTAGAGATTTTGGTAGTAGGAAACAAATCATGCTGGAAATTATCAAGAACTGGAAATTCATGTAATCTGTCCCCCTGAATTTCAGTTTTGGGGAAATAGGGCTTGTGTTCAAGGAAGGTAACATCAAAGGAGGTATAAGTTCTTTTAGTGACAGGAGAGTAGCACTTGTAGCCCTTCTTAGTTGAAGAATAACCTAGGAAGATGCACTTTAGAGCTCTAGGATCTAGTTTGGATTGAGGAGAAATATGAACAAAAATAGTGCACCAAATACCTTTGCTGGAATATTAGAAGAAAGGGTCTGGAAATTTGAAAAAATCTTAAGAAACACATTCCTAGGGGTTTGAAATTTGAGAGGTTTACTAGGCATTCTTTTTATAAGAAAAGTAGCTGTAAGAATGGCTTCCCCCAATAAAACTTAGGAACATTTGTGGAAAACATTAAAGATCTAGCCACCTCTAACAAATGCCTATTCTTTCTTTCGGCAATACCATTTTGTTGAGGTGAATCAACACAAGATGTTATGTAAACAATCTATTTTTTCTTGAAAATAAGATCCTAAGATTTTGGTAAAGTACTCACTACCATTATCAGAATGGAGAATTTTGATTTTGCACTAAAATTGAGTTTCTATTAGAGCTTGAAATCTTTTAAAAACACCTTCAGTTTCTGATTTTTCTTTCATAAGAAATGTCCAGGTAAGCCTACTATGATCTTCTATGAAAGTAATAAACCACCTAGACCCATCAATGTTCCTAACTTTAGAAGGGTCCCAAATGTCACTGTGGATTAAGGAAAAGTGTAAGAGGTTTTATAGGTAGATGGAGGATAAGAACTTTTGGTATGTTTGGCAAGAGGACAAATTTCACATGAAAAAGAATTTGGACTTTTATGGACAAATAACTTGAGAAACATCTTTGCAAGATACTGAAAACTGGGATGGCCAAGCCTATAATGCCATAACAAAACAGATTGGGAAGAATCTGAAATAGTAGGAAAACAAGAAAGAGTCTGGATACAACTCGAATTTGCTTGTACATTAGGAGAATTGTGCCCTTGGAAGATATATAGGCCACCACACAACCTAGCTTTGCCAATTACTTTCCCCGAGTCTAGAGCCTGAAATTCACAACCATTAGGAGAGAATTTAGTTGTGCATTGAAAATCAGCAGATAATTTACTAACTGAAATAAGGTTGCAAGTCAATTTTGGAACGTATAACACATTATACAGTGTAATAGTCTCAGAGATTTGAATAGAACCACTCCCTGATATTGAGGAGAAAGAGCCATCAGCAGGCTTTATTTGAGAGGTAAACAATGAAGGACGAAATGTATGGAAGAGAGGCATTTCCACTCATATGGTCTGATGCTCCCGAGTCAACAATCCAGTTGGAACAATTATTTTTACCAGCCAAAAAGGCAAAAATAGAACTATCTTCTTGAGCAGGATATACACTGTTCGAAGAACTGGAATTATTCCTTTGACGAATCTGGATGGTGGAGATATCAGAGACAACATCAGGAATGGGACTATTTGCAGAAGAGAATGTATCAACCATGTTGAGATTTTAGGGACCGAATATTTAGATTGATATCATGTAGATCAATTGGAAATTTCAGTAGAAATTTTAGTAGAGGAAGATGTATTTACAGCAGAGAACAATCTATTTCTCTGTTATTTCATATCACTTTTAATGTTACACACAACTCTTATATAGGCATTTTACAATAGTCCTACAACTATACAACTCTAGAATTCAAACTAGAGATAGGATAAACTTATTCTAAATTTGAATTATAAATATCTACTGATAACAGCTAACTTGATTTACTAATATTTACACAAGTGTAAAAGATATTTTATTCGACTATATTCAACACCAACCCCTCCAATTCACCTTGTACCGTAGGGTTTGCTGGTCCAGCATCATGAAAGGGGTTTTCTTCCCCACTTAAGTTAAATTTATCCTTGAGCTCTTCCGGTATATCAAATTGGTTGGGTACCTTATGGAGTCTCCATTTGGACTCCTGCTTGTTCCTGTTGCAGCCAAGCATAAACTGCATGCGGCAATTCTTTAGTTGCATGTCATAGCACAACCAATTCTATTTCTTGACTTCGATTTTCCCTTCTTGATCACTAACGCATCCAACCATTGCTTAAAAGCAAACCCTAGAATCTAATTAGGCTCTGCTTACCAAAATTTGACGTGGTTTAGAAAACAACTATGAATCAATAAAATTAGCGCTTAACAAATAAGAAAGAAGATGGAACTTTAGAAAACTTAGGGTTATAAAAAACACTATTTTCTTTCTATTATTTCAAGAAAGTAACAAGAATAATGTGGATATAAATATTTTACAACTTGTTTAAACTAGGGTTACTAATAAAGTTAATCCTAATCCTAGATATAAACCCGAAAGATAATAATAATCTTAGCCCTAGATTTAAACCCTAAAGATATCTTATAATCTTAGCCATCCATAAGGTCATATAATTAATAAATATTACTGAAGTAAAAAAATAGTATAGGATAACTAAAGCTTCTGTATCAATATGGAAGAGAAGGAAAATTGAGCTAGTGTATAGAACTTGATCTTTTGAATAACTTCGCTGATTGAATGGAGCTAAGTTATTAATGCCGATCAATAGTCTATGGACTTTAAGCTTTTTAGACAATGTATAGAATTTTATTGCTTATATGTATGTGTATGTTATTATTTACTTTTAATTTTTAATATGCAAACCATAGCACCTTACATTTTAGGGCAAGTTCATTTCTATCATCTTGTCGCTTGGGTTGATGTAAACAAATCCTTCTGCACCGGACATCACTAACATTGCTGAAGACTTGATGGAACATGTGTTGGTTTGAGTGGAATTGTGCAGAAGTATTTGTTTAGTTGATTCCTCTAGTTGAGATTAAAGCTCAAATGAGTTTGACTTGAATCTATTATTTGATTATCCAAGTCCAACAAATGAGATCATGTGCCCAGGAGATTGTTCTATGCATGTTTTGTGCAAATAATTTGTTAGGTTTTTCGTTGTCCTTATTATGGTATTTTGTCATTCTATGAGTAAAAAGTTACCTACTAAGTAGAAAGCTCTGTTATTTGAACTTGGAGTTTGTATTAGATATTTTTTATATATATTGATGTCATTGAGTTTGATTTTTACCCTGTTCCCTAGGGTCAAAGCATTCTTGCAGACTCGGGGACTGAACAACTGGAGTTTATTGCTCTTTCACAACGAACAGGAGATCCTAAGTATCAGGAGAATGTATATTCCTGTCGTGTTTATATGTATTTACATTCTTCTAATTCTTGTGGTAGGACTGCTTTCTTGATATCTGGTTTTTGTGTCGAGTCAATTGCAAGAACCAAAATTTTGGAGTCATGGTTAATTTCTTTTCTTCTTTTTAATAAAAAGATATGTGTAAAAGACCACTATTGGCTCTTTTGAGGGGAAAAAGTTTTTAAGTGTCTATTGGTGGTGGATAGTGTTATGGCTTAAACTAGAATTAACAGAAATTAGGAAGAACAGAATATAAAAGTAGGATTGTAGAAGGGATTTGAAGATAAACATAAATTGTTCTGTTTATTAGATTATTGAGTAAATCTTACTCTTACATAGAGTTACATACAATACATCTTTTTATAGCCTAGGACTTTAGGTTACATTAGGAGTCTTACTCTAGATTAACTACTAACTCTATCCTTAGGTATACAACTTTAATATAAACTCTACTAATATAATTTAACTACAAAATTAACTTTATTTCGGCTAAACTAACACTCCCACTCAAGCTGGAGAATATACATTGTATAATCCCAACTTGAATAGAAATTTGTCGAAAAGAGCTTTTGGCTGAGCTTTGGTGAGTACATCTGCCACTTGTTCTTCAGCTGGTACATATTCTAATGAAGCAACTCCACTTGTCAACCTTTCTGCAATGAAGTGTCTATCTATTTCAACATGTTTCGATCTGTCATGTTGAATAGGATTCTTGGCAATCTGAATAGTTAACTGATTATCACAAAAAACCTAAAAAAAAATTGCCTGCATCATTCCCAGTTCCTTAAGTAACTTCGCTAGCCAGATACCTTCACACATCCCCAAGGCTAAAGCCCAGTATTCAGCTTGTGCACTGCTTATGGAGATCACGGTCTGCTTCTTGCTTTTCCAAGTCACCAAGTTACCCCATACATACGAACAGTATCCATTGGTTGACCTCCTATCTGTTAGTTCACTGGCTCAGCTAGCATTTGTAAAAACTTGAACAGTTTTATTAGAACTCTTCTTGAATATTAAATCGTGTCCAGGTGTACCTTTCAAGTATCGCAATATCCTCTTTGTTGCTTCCATATGTTCCTGTCTTGGGTCTATCATGTGTTGACTTACAATATTAACTAGGAAGGATATATCTGGTCTCGTTAGTGATAGATAAATAATTTACCTACCAGTCTCTGATATAAGCCTTTATCTGCTTTAGGACTACTATCATCCCTGCTAAATTTTAAACCGGCTTCCATGGGCGTATCTACAGGTTTGCATCCAAGTAACCCAGTTTCTGTGAGTAAATCCAGAACATACCGCCTTTGGTTTATGACTAATCCTTTGCGTGATCTTGCAACCTCCATGCCTAGAAAGTATCAGAGTTTCTCTAGGTCTTTGATTTCAAATTCCCTGCTTAACAGTGCCTTTAATCGTCTCAGTTTTTCTTCATCATCCACTGTTAGAATTATATAATCCACGTAAACGATAAGGATATCCCTTTTATTCGATGAGGTTACCTTAGAAAATAGGGTATGATCTGCCAGTAACTGCTTGTAACCATTCTCCAAAATAACCCTTGTGAATCTCTCGAACCATGCTCTAGGGGACTGTTTTAGGCCATAGAGTGTGCCTTGTAAAGCTTGCAAACTTGCCGATCTGTCCATCACCCTCTAGCCCTGGTGGAATCTGCATGTAGATTTCTTCCTCAAGATTACCATTAAGGAAAGCATTTTTATTGTCAAGTTGGTGTAATTGCCGATCACAATTTACAGCAAGGCTCATTAACACTCTAACAGAATTGAGTTTGGCAATAAGAGCAAAAGTCTCCTTATAATCAATACCATAAGTTTGTTTAAAACTTTTAGCAACCAACCTTGCTTTATATCTCTGTATACTCCCATCTGAGTTATACTTAATGGCAAAAACTCACTTACATCCAACAGGTTTCTTACCTTGGGGAAGGTCTGTAATGGTACATGTACCATTTTTCTCAAGTGCCTCAATCTCCTCTTGAACAGCTTTTTTCCAATCTGGAATCTGCAAAGCTTCCTCAACAGTTCTAGGGATTTGTTCACCATCTAAAAATGTTGTAAAGGCTTTAAAAGATGACATCAAATTTCCATAAGCAACATACCTCTGAATAGGGTATTTAGTACACTGTCTTACTCCTTTTCTTTTAGTAATAGGTAAATAATCAAACTCAAAAAGATGAGGAGGAATACCAATAGAATCATTACCTCTATTGTCCTCACGGGCAGTTGAACTAAAATTCAATTCTTGACAAGTACCCGATTGCAGAATGGTTTCTGGTATAGTTCTCCTTTTTCTGGTGTAAACCTGTAATTGTTTAGGAGGTTGTGAAGGAGATTTGGTTGAATTTCGAGTTCCTGTTGGTGTACCAATAGGTGAAGAATGTGGGGTAGACAAGGTAATAGGTGAGGAAATATTAGAGGGGGTAGAAGAATTCTGAGGCTCAAGTGACAATGGATAAGTTGGAGTTAATAAGGGAAAAGAAATAAAAGGAACCTGTGCTTGAGAAGGCTGGAAGTCATCGACATTCTCCCCCTGAATGGCAGCCGCCGATAAATAAGGTTCCTGTTCAAAAAAGTGAAGGTCCAAAGAAACAAAAAAATTTCGAGGAGGATAGTAACATTTGTAGGCCTTCTTTAGTGAATAATACCCTATGAAGACGCACCGGAGAGATTTAGGATCAAGTTTGGATCTAAATTTTTAACAAACACAGTACACCCAAATACTTTCAAAGGAAGATTAGATGACAAGGGCTTAAAATGAGGGAAAAAGGAGAGAACATCTCTAGGTGTTTGAAAGTTTAAAATACGACTAGGCATACGATTAATAAGATAAGTAGAGGTTAACAAGGCTTCGCCCCAAGATATTTAGGAACATTGTGGGTGGACAAAAGAGCTCGGGTTACCTCTAGTAAATGTCTATTCTTTCTCTCGGCTATCCCATTTTGTTGGGGTGTAATAACACAAGAACTAATGTGCACGATCCCTTTTGCTTTGAAAAAATCACCTAAAGACTGATTAAAGAATTCCCCTCCATTATCAGATTTAAAAGTCTGAATTTTGTATGAAATTGGGTTTCAACCATGGTATAAAAAGTCTCAAAAACACTGCCAACTTTTGATTTTTCTTTTAATAGGCAAGTCCAGGTTGTTCTACTGTGGTCATCAATAAAGGTTACAAACCATCTACTACTTGTAACATTCTTCACTTTAGAAGGACCCCAAACATCACTGTATAAGAGAAAAAGGATATGAGGGTTTGTAATTAGATGGTAAATAGAATTGTTTAGTTTGTTTCGCAAGAGGACAAATAGGACATTGAAAAGAAGATGGTTTTTTATTAATAAATACTGCAAGGGACAACTTTTCAATGTAGTAGAAACTTGGGTGGCCTAACCGAAAATGTAATAACATAACATCAGATTGTCCTAAGGATGTAAAACAAGATGGAGAAGAGGAAGTGGTAGGGGATCTGGTACTGTAAAGAACATAGAGACCATTTTGCAAGCTAGCACTGCCAATCCTCTTCTCCAAGTTCAGTGCCTATAAAAAACAATGAGAATCAGTGAACTGGAAAACACAGTGTAAATCTTTAGATAGCTTGCTAACAGACAACAGATTACAGTCCAGATTAGGCACAAATAACACAGCTCGAAGGATTAAATCATCAGTAATAAACACAGAGCCACTGCCTTGTATAGGTGAGAAAGAACCATTAGCTATTTTAATCGAAGATTTAGAGGACGACTGTTGAAATTAGAAAAACAAATCTCTGTTACCAGTCATATGATCAGAAGCACCAGAGTCTATAATCCAGGATGATTGAGTCGAAAGGGAAAGAAGGGCAGTGGAAACAGAGGGATTCTGTGTACCTCCAGGTTCAACCGAGGCTAGATTCCCTTCACTGGTTGGAGTGAATTTACTGAACATCAATTGCAGCTGGGCCATTTGCTGCTTGGTGAATCCTGGAGAAGCAACATTTGATGAGATGTCCTTTTGTACCCTATTGGCTGGAGCTTTCCAATCAGCTGGTTTTCCATGGAGTTTCCAGCAGCTATCTTTGAGATGGTCGGGCCTTTTGCAGTAATCACGCTAAGGTCTCCCTCGTCTAGGCTTGGGAGAAGATGTCTGAGTGACCAGCGCAAAATTGTCAGGGATGGAACTTTAGGGATCATGTACAGCCTTCAACTCTCTTCTCGTCTAACTTCAGACAAAACTTCACGGAGGAAGGAAGATAATTAAGACCAAGAATCTGAGATTTGATTGGATCCAGGTCTCAATTAAGACCACTGAGAAACAGGAAAATTCTCTTTTGTTCAATAATTTTCTTGTAAAGCGCAGCATCTGTAGGAGTCTCCCAGTCGTGAGTTTCAAAAAGATCAATCTGCTGCCACAGATTGGTGAGAGTTATTAAATAGTGAGTAACATTCAACGCATCTTGCTTCAAGGTGGAGGTTGTAGTCTCAATTCCAAACAACTCAGAGTTGTTGTTTGAACTTGAATAAGTATCTCGCACAGCATCCCAATCTCTTTTGTTCAGTAATTTTCCTGTAAAGCGCAACATCTATAGGAGTCTCCCAGTCGTGAGTTTCAAAAAGATCAATATGCTGCCATAGATTGGTGAGAGTTGTGAAATAGTGAGTAACATTCAACGCATCTTGCTTCAAGGTGGAGGTTGTAGTCTCAATTCCAAACAACTCAGAGTTGTTGTTTGAACTTGAATAAGTATCTCGCACAGCATCCCAAATTTCTCTTGCTGTCTCATACAGCAAAAATTGCGAACCAACTTCAGGGGCCATCGTATTGATTAGCCAAGACATAACCCTGCCATTCTCTTGAGTCCACTTCTCAAAAGTTTGGTCATCGGTAGGGGCTTCTTGGTGTTCCCGTTGATGTATCCAAGCATTCCTTGCCCAGTCAGAAAGATCTTAACAGATTGGGACCAAGAAATATAATTGGTGCCAACAAATCGATGACAAAGAGTAGTCGAACCAGAGGAGTCTGAAAAATCTGCCATTGGAGCAATCGAAAGAGGAGACTGGATTTCACTTGAACTCGATTGGTTTGCCATGAAAAGGGAAAAGAAATTCGATAGGATCGAATTACACTGATACCATGAAGGTAAACAGAAACTGTTCTGTTTATTAGATTACTGAGTAAATCTTACTCATACATAGAGTTACATATAATACATCTTTTTATAGCCTAGGACTTTAGGTTACATTATGAGTCCTACTTTAGATTAACTACTAACTCTATCCTTAGGTATACAACTTTAATATAAACTCTAATAATATAATTTAACTACAAAAATAACTCTATTTCGTCTAAACTAACAGGATTGAGGAACAGAAATCAGAGGAAGAGACAGAGAAAAGAGAAACAATTTTCATTCCATTTTATCGATATCTTGCAACAAACCAAAAACAGGGTTTTAACCCCAAAACATATAAAACGACATAGTATTGTCACTGACTAAACTATAAGAAACGACACCGTTTATCCTACTAATTTTGACACGTAACAGACAATTAATCTATTGTTTTGATGCATTAGGTGGAGAAAGTCATAGTTGCACTTAATAGAACTTTTCCGGCTGATGGTCTGCTTTCCATCTATATTAATCCTGATAGTGGAACCGGTACATCCTCCACTATAACCTTTGGTGCTATGGGTGACAGGTATTTACTATTTGAAAATCAACCTTCTGTTTTTTGGCTTAACATTTTGTCATTTCTTCCATTTAAAGTTCTGCATAATATGTGTAAGTTTATCGCAGCTTCTATGAATATCTGCTCAAAGCCTGGATACAAGGAAACAAAACATCATCTTTAAAGCTTTATAGGTTAGGGCTCTATTATCTTTCTCAATTTTCATTTTTTTGAATTGCTGCTATTAGTAGCTGATTAATTGGATGTTAAAACATTTTTTCTTTGAATGTTAAGACTTTGAAGGAGCTGGGCCTCCTACAATCCTCTGCATTATCAAATTTATGCTTAACATAAGATTTCAGAGAACTGACTCATTGTTCACTACTTTGTGATTTTGGGTCTGCTTTTGCTTATTTTATTCTGTTTCTTTATAATGAAAGCACCTTTTGTTGTTGGTTCATCTTTAAGCTCATGCAGACTGTGACAAGGATCTGATGCATTATACTAATATAAAATGGATGTCACTTCCATCTTTTGCATTTATTTTTTCAGTTCTGAAGTCTTAAGTGTGAAAAATAAAATGTTATACTTGGTAAAGGCTGAAGTTTAGGTATTTGAGATAAATTCTTAGCGGACTTTTGAGCAAAAGAATTATAGCTTGAACAAGAATAAAAATGCTGAAATTCTTTATTCATGCTTTAAACATATTGATTTTAATGCAATACTCAACTATTTTATTTTGAATTAACTGTCTGATAAGAAAACCCCATTGTGGAATGTTGGATGTAGAGATATGTGGGAGACATCAATGAAAGGTCTACAAAGCTTAATTATAAGATCAACACCGCATCTTTTGCATATATCTGTGAGAAAAATGGAGATTCACTGACAGATAAGGTAATATGGCTTACTATGGCTCTACTGCTGCATTATTATTTTATACTTTTTTGAGTATTTCACTTCTGGCTCCGACATTTCGTATTTATGCAGATGGATGAGTTAGCATGCTTTGCTTCAGGAACGTTGGCTTTAGGTTCATCTGGTTATGGTCCTGATGAGGGGAAAAAAATTCTTTCACTTGCTGAAGAGGTATTTTTGATTACTTGAAATACCTAGCATAAACTGCTATCACCTTGATTATACTACTGAAAAATGTTAATATATTTTCGCTATCAAAGTTAGCCTTATTGGCTCTGATAAAGAATGCTGATGTTGTCCATGAGATTAGCAGATGACCAAGATTACTGCTAATGTTTTTTTTTTGGTGCATACATTATATGTATGAAGGAAATCTTGGCACAAAATAGGAAATAACTTTTCTTTTAATGGTCAAAACTAAAAAGTAGTTCCATAGGCATAGCTAACCTTGTCTTACCCAGCTTTCAGGAAGAATAAACTAGATAGGTTAAGATTGTTGCTTGCTGAAATGAGAATTAAACTATTTTCTGCAATATGGTTCCCAATGATAAGAGTTCTATTAGAAGGAATTTTGTACCTTTTGCAAATTGGCACCCAATAATGAAATTGTACATATGGACTTTTCTTTTCTTCTATTTAGGAAAAAAAGGTAGAGGTCTACAATAAATTTATTTATGATGAACTTATTGCTTCTCCTGTTGGCATCGTGGAATTTTTCCTTAGTATAGGCACATTTCCCCTCATCAGGACCATAACCGCTCATCATAGCCGTATTATCCTAATAATAGAAGACTTCTTATCTACTAACAGATAACTCTTAGTCTTTTACATAACTTACAAGTCTTTTACATAATATACAAGCCGTATTATCCTACACTCCCCCTCAAGCTGGAGAGTATACGTTGTATAGTCCCAGCTTGGATAAGAACTCATCAAAAACTGATTTGGGTAAGGCTTTTGTAAGTACATCAGCTAGCTGTCCTTCTGTAGGGATGTATGACAAAGAAGCTATCCCATTGTTAATCTTTTCTGAAATAAAATGCTTGTCTATTTCAACATGTTTTGTTCTATCATGTTAAACTGGATTCCTAGCAATTTGAATTGCTGATTGGTTATCACACAAAACCTCAAACTTATTTTCTTGGTCTGTGTTTAACTCCCTCAGTAACTTAAGTAACCAAATTCCTTCGCACATTCCTAGTGCCAAAGCTCGAACTTCTGCTTCTGCACTGCTTCTAGAGACAACTGATTGCTTCTTACTTCTCTAGGTCACGAGATTTCCCCAAACAAAAGTGCAGTAGCCACTGGTTGATCTCCTTTCAGTTAGTTCTCCAGCCCAACTAGAGTCAGTGAATACGTTCACAGATTTGTCCTGTGTCTTTTCAAACAATAAACCATGTCCAGGAGTCTTCTTCAAGTACCTAAGAATTCTGTTTCCTGCTGCCATGTGTTCTTCATTGGGATTGGTCATATGCTGACTTATCACGTTTACTGGAAAAGCAATGTCTGGCCTGGTTAGTGATAGATAGATCAATTTTCCCACTAATCTCTGAAACCTGTCTTTGTCAACTAAAGAGCCTGTTTCATTAGTAAATTTCAAGCCAGCTTCCATTGGTGTATCTGCTGGTTTACACCCCAGCATTCCAGCTTCATTTAGTAAATCAAGGACATACTTCCTCTGATTTATCACCAACCCCTTACTTGACCTTGCAACCTCCATGCCCAGAAAGTATCTAAGCTTCCCTAAGTCCTTTGTTTCAAACTCTCTATTCAGAAGATTCTTCAAGCAGCTAATTTCTTCATCATCATCCCCTGTCAAGATTATATCATCCACATAAACAATCAAGATAACCCTTTTATTTTTCGAAGTTACCTTAATAAAGAGTGTATGATCAGCTAGTGACTGCCTGTATCCATTCTTTAGAATAACTCTAGTAAACCTGTCAAACCAAGCTCGAGGGGACTGCTTTAGACCATAAAGTGACTTGTTGAGCTTACAAATTTTCTGATTTCCTTCAACTGATTTCAGACCAGGTGGGATCTTCATATAAACTTCCTCCTCTAACTTCCCATTAAGAAATGCATTCTTGACATCAAGTTGGTGCAGGTTCCAATCATTGTTGATAGCAAGACTTAACAAAACTCGAACAGTGTTGAGTTTTGCCACTAGAGCAAAAGTTTCAGTATAATCAATCCCATAGGTCTGTGTATGCCCTTTAGCCACGAGCCTTGCTTTATATCTCTGCAAACTGCCATCAACAGTTTTAATAGATCTGCCAGAAGAAGATGTTGTGTATTTAAGGAACAATTCCTTGTTACCAGTCATATGGTCAGACGCCCCAGAGTCGATGATCCAGGTTGGAGTAAGTTGTGCAAATAAAAGGGCTGTAGGGAAGGATGTACCTTCAGTTTCTTTCATGGCCAGATTTGCCTCACTAGGGCATGCAAATTTCCCAAACAATTTCTGAAGATCTTCAATATGTTCCTTAGTAAAACTTGTAACACTGGAGATGGAAGCTAAATGGGACTATGCATCTCTAGAAGACCTTGGCTTCCAATCGACTGGTTTGCCATGAAGCTTCCAGCACTTCTCCTTGGAATGGCCTGTTTCTTGCAATGATCACACCAGGGCCTACCTTTTTCAGTAGAAGTTGTCTGAGTGAGAAGAACAGATCCTTCATGGGAAGAAGATTCAGGAAGCATCACAGTGCGCCTGCTCTCCTCCTTCTTAACTGCAGAAAAAACTTCTCTAATCGAAGGAAGAGGGGAGCTGCCAAGAATCCTACTACGAACTGCATCTAACTCTTTATTCAACCCATGAAGAAATTGGAAAATTCTGCGTTGTGCAGTAATTTTTTTGTAGAAGGCAGCATCTGTTGGTGTCTCCCATTCATTCTGCTCATAAAGGTCTATCTGCTGCCAAAGGGCATTGAGGGTATTGTAGTATAGGGTGACTGACATCCTCGACTCTAGCATTATTCAACTAACTTGTATCTCAACAATCTGGGGTGACCTCGCCCCCTCAAATCGCTCCCATGAGAGACTCAACACTTAACGCGGTCCTCTCGACCATGATCATAACCATATTAGTGTTGCAACATTGGATGCACCATCAAGATCCAGTCTTAAGGTGTACGAACTTAATTTAAGGGCTTGTATTCACTAGAAAACTTACTAAAATACCTATACCACCCCGAGGTTTCCTGGAACCAGCTAAACCTAAGCTCTGATACTAGTGTTATAACACCCCCGACCCGAATATCAGAATTTAGGCCTTAAGCCCAAAATAAACCATAAAATTTTGCAACTAGGTTTAGCCCAAACAAAGTATTTCCAAAATATTTAGAATTCAATAGTTGAAAACATAGATAAATAGTTTAAATCATTACAAAGGAGCTCCACTTTAATTTAAAACATTTAAACAATTGACTTAATTAATACAATTTCAAAAGAAAGATTTACAGACTTGACCATGTAAGTCCCTATGAATACATAGCCCTTTAAAAACAAGTATCGTACTCTGAAAGCCTCCACATGCTAAAATCTCATACTGATAGTGCTCCTCGATCCCACGATCCAACGATCAACCTATTCACGAAAACAACGATTCCGAGTGCTGAGCTTACAAAGCTTAGTGGTACACATCTACTCTAATATACTTCATGTTAATCATAAACATAAGCATGCAAGCTAGTATGAGCAATAAGGATAGATAAATAAACAGGGGCCGCTACCACTAGTCACCTAAACACATGCTCTCACCATAGCAATTATCATACATGACCCACAAAGTCTAACCATACTTGGGATCTTACCAGATCAACAAAGTGAAAACACACAAAGTCATACCACAAACCTAGAGTGATGCCCGATGTTGCACAACCTCAGCAATGTACACTCTAAGTGAGGCTCGGTGTCACACAGCCTCGGAAACATACACCCATACTCTGCATCTCTCATTGAGTATCATCAAATGAGGCCCAGTGTCATACAACGTTGAGAACATACATTCAACACCACTGACCATGATGTTGCAACACTCTTTCTTTGGGTATCTTGATCCCACCAACCAACGGTGACTCAACCACACAGGTACCCATACTTGGCACGTAACAACACACGATAGTTGCTATTACAAACAAGTCGCGCAATATTTAACGATTTATTACTCATTAGGCTTGTATATAATTAATTTGATTCATTAGCTCCGTTAATTCATGTTATCACATTTATTCAAGGCGTAATTCAATTATTAATATTCACATCAATTTCTATCCTTAACTTGCACTTATAGATTATTTATCGTATCGGGTACCGGTACACGTACACAAGTATCGATACAGTACCCTCGATTATCGATACTCATACTCATACGCGTACCAATACTGAAATTGCTCACTAGAAATCTTTAATTTCCACAAGTACCAGTACGAGCTGACCTATACTAGTACAACCCCTAAACGAGTACTAGTACGACTAAGGCTCGAACCGATACCCTATTCACAGGTTTGCATAATTTCCTCAAATTACGTTATTACAACATTTATTCGATCCCTTAAGCTAGCCATGCCGAGCTTTACTCTGACAAACAGCAGGTCGGATGACGATGAAACCAGCACTAACTTTCTCGTCTCTCTAAGCTGAAGCTAGCCATGCCAACGGTGTCGACCACCACAGCCCAAACGGTAGTGATACGGAGTATTCAAGCTTTCTCTTTCTTTCTTTTTCTCTAAAACTCTTTCCACCATTACTCTCACTTTTTTCTTTTTCTCTCTCCTCAATAATATTATCCTCCCTTTTTCCCACCTACTCCCCATTTATCTCTTTCTCCTATCTTTTAAATTTCAAAAAACCCCTTCCACTAAAAGATTAAAACAATTCTAAATAAAATCCCAACACCATATTCTTCCTTTTTGCCATAAAGCCCATATCCAATTTCTTTAATCGGGCTCCCAACATAAGGGCCCAATACCCGGGTCGAGACCCGATTCACTAACTTGAGAATTTGGTCATTACAATATCCTTTGAAAACATTGGTCATAATAAAAGGGTAGCGTTGAAATTAGATATAAAAGGGTATACGATAGGATGGAATAAGAATTTTTGCAATGTGATGCTTAAGCTCGGGTTTGATGTATCTTTGGTCAATTCAGGTATGCATTGTGTTACTATTATTTCATATTGCATACTATTAATGGTGAAATTTCAAAAAAAACATTTATCTCATAGAGATAAATATGGCAAGGGAACCCTCTATCCCCATACTTGTTTCTCTTTTATACACATATCCTCTTGATGTTACTATTCAAACAACAACAAGCAAACTAGTTGAATGGACCAAGGATTAACCACAGATTTTAATCAGATGATAGTTTGGTGTTTATCAAGAATTCCAAAGTAGATTAAAGCATTACTGGAGATGTATGAGGAAGCTTTAGGATACAAGGCGAATTTCTAGAAATCAAGTGTGCATTTCAGTGCATAAAGACCAACTTAAGCTCATTCTTGGAGTCCAAGAAGGTCTTGATCCTGACCTATATTTGGGTATATCATTGATAGTGGGGAAGAATTAAAGCTTTTAGGTTCCTTCAAGAAGACTTCCTCAAACGCATCATGGGTTTTTTGAAAAAGGAAAAGTTTATTGATATTCAAAGATAAAAAAACATGGCCAAATATGAACCAAGAATAAACAAGCACTGAGTGAAAACTCGGGAAAGAAACAAAACAGAAAAAAATGGCATGAGAAAACATAATTGAACTAAAATCCTTCAAGAGATCAGTGCATTCCAGCCTAAATGGAAGCGACCGGTAGTAGCCAACAGGGGACGTCAAAAGCATGACGAAGATACCAGTGTAACATCCTAAATCGAGCTTAGGATAAGTCCGAGTCTAGAGTGTTAAAGATAGCCAATACAATACTAACTTAAGGGTTAAACTCAATGATCAATCAAAGCAAAGACATTACTTCTAAAACATGCTAGTATGCACATAACATACCATTCAAGCAGGAAGAACACGAGCAAAGATTAGCCTACCATGATCAAGATCATGAAAATATAAGGTGTTCATTTGGACTTTTACGTGTATTTCAAACGGATATTCATTCAAGGTATTACATTAGCAATGCATTTTTAGAACCCTTAAATAAAAAAAAATACTAAATTACTACCTATTAACACATGCAATTGTAAAAGAGTCGTTTTCTTTTCTTTTTATTTATTTATTATTATAACTTAATTTCTCCATTACAAACCAGCTATCTAGAGAGTTCTATTATACTTGGCTCAATGCTTTCAACTTAAGGATTCAATGCATGAAACCTATGGTACAACATAGATGAATCGATTCTTTAATCAAAACTAGACCAATCGAGCAAAACATTCAAATCCCAGTTTTCTACGAGGTCGAATGCCTTAAGCTATCTTAAGATCGAAATACAAACTTACTATATCCTCAAGATTCAACTCATTTTAAACATGTTTACTATAATCCATATTCATCGAACCATTCACACACAAGCATTAATCATTCAACCATAAGCATCGAGATTTACCATACAATCCCTACATGATAATATGTACATGTCTTGAATTTAATATTTACGAACCTTAACAAAAGAACCTAGATGACTAATTATATACTATAGTGTCACCATCCTAGGAGTTGGAACAAAAGTAAATACATACGTTTAGAATAGCAAAGTGACCAGGCATAATTGCGCAATTTTATCCATCCATTCTCCTAGAACCATGAAGCGATCCAACTGGCTGCATCGATTACCAAGTCCAAACAAAATGAATAATTTTCCAGAAACTAGTACATCTAAAGGCCAACTTCATCTATAAACCTACGAAAATCCTCCAAACCCAGTGGCGTTGATGAACAACCCGGTATTTCTGCCGCATTTCTAACCACGTTGAAATCCCTACCTACAAACCACGAACCATCAAATTTATGCATAACGCATGTGATTTCTCCCTATAAGACTACTTGATCTATCATATTCTGTTGGGTGTTGTGATGTACTATAAATGATACGCAAATGGTGTAAGTATACACGTCGAAACAAGTAATAAAGTGATGAGTGAGTACCATCTCTACAGGGATTGGAGGTATTTCAAGCAAAGCTCAAGCACAAAAAACACAAACTAAAAATAAATGCTATAGCAAGAGGAACAGGTTAAGAAATAATGTAGCAAACAACTGTAATGAAAATTAGGTTGAACTGAAGATACTTTAAACGTCCTCTCATGTGTGTGATACTCTCAATTGGGATGACATGTTGAGCTTGTCAAGGACTCCTATGCCTAAGCCTCAAGAATGTTTAGCACTAACCAGCTCATAACATGCTCAACAAAGTTTACTAAGGCGTTTCTAAACTATCTCTAGCAAGAAACCTGACAGATAGAATGCTATGGCAACACCTCTCAGCGTGAACCCTAGCAAGCCACTATCCTTGAAGTTCTACTTTTTTTAGTCATTAAAACTCTATCCTTATCTCTAAGGTGAGTTAGGGTTTTGCCTCTCAGCATCAAACCCCATTGTCCACGTAGATTTAAGCCTAACTCTCTCGACCATTAAGCTATCAAACACCTAAGAAAGGGCTAACTCTCGAAATATCTTACAAGCTTAATGAAAATAAACAATGGACAAAGCATGTAGTAACTGAAAAGCAAACCAAACATCCATTAAAAACATAAGCATCCAAAACAAGCCCTAGCCACTTAAAGTTAGTTCATGGCTGGGCAAATATCATCCATCATCATTCATTTTAAGCAACCCATCAAAAGAAAGAAGTGAAACAACAAGAGCAACAAGAGAAAGGGAAACTCCCAAGCCGCTTTGGACTATCGTGAACCACTCTAAGCTCGCTGCTTCTCTCAAAGGCTAGCAAGATAGTCCCTTAGAGCTTCAACAATGGAGGACGCCACAGTGAGGAAATTGAAAGAAAATAGCCTCCTTTTTCCCCTATTTCTTAGCTCACCAAATACCTTTTTCTAGCTCTCCCTTTAATGTGGATGTCATTTTCCTTATATAGTGGGGACTCTTAGGGTTTTATGCGCTTAATTTCTAGGGAATATTCCCTTCACATGTGGGGGCACAGTTGGCTAGTGGCATCACGTGTGGGGGCTGCAAAATATCTTCGTTCCTTTGTCCTTTAGTGCGCCCAGAACTGCTGTCCAAAATGCTATGGCATTTTCCCCTTTTCTCTTGCAATGCTCCTCAATTTTCCTGCACATCGCCACACCAAAACAAACCTCTCCCAAGCAGCACCAATTCATAAATAAATAGAAATAACCAAACAAACAACACCAAATACATAAACATGAACTAAATGCAACGATATGCAATGAAATGAGATGAAATGGGCTTGAATCCACACAATAACCTAAGTAAAAGGGCATGAAATGTATACCTTTTGCAAGGTTAACACATTCCCAAATGCATACACGAAAATCACACAACAATCAAAACCTCTATGGATCCAATAAACCTTCACCAACACATAATGCCTAGCTACCAACGCCAATTCCAATATGAAACTACACATCTCCCACACTACCAAAATGCCCTCACTAGCTTCAATTGATGGTGCAAACTCAAAAGTATAAATTTTCGAAGGCCATAAGCAACTCACAAACTCCTCTGAGATAGTTTCCAATTTACTTTTCTGAAAGAGAACCATATCATGCCTCTGCTTGCGTAACAAATCACACACCCCGTTTTGCTTCAACGACCCCTCCAAACCTCAGACATTCCACAACAAGATCTTTATTATTCAAAACACCTTTCGACAATTCGCCATCACCCTTGATATATCTTTTATCACGTCTTCTTCTCGACCTATTGTGGAAATCCCTACAAACTTACATAGTCTACTAGTCGATTCCACGTCCTTTAGAAGCATGTCCCGTTTATCATGAGCATCCATATCCACAATAGTTTCTTTAATAATATATCCCCCCTTTTGAGGTCTTCCCGACCTCGCTTAGTCACTAGCTTATTCCCTGAATCTGACGGCTTAAGATTAAACTCATCATTTTCAATTAGATCATAAACATTTACCAACCCCTTATCCGTATGGAGTCCCAATTCAAGCTGACCATTACCCAACAAACTAGGATTTGAAAATAACTCAAATTTGTGTTCAAGCTTTTTTGATTTAATTACTTTTTAAGACATGACAATTTTAAAATTAATGAAATTAAGTCTCTGTATCTATTTTTTATGGTTTAATTTTTTTAGAACCTTGTAAGTTTCAAAGATAAATAGTTTAGCTCTTCGATAATTTCATCCTAGTTTCGCCCAAGTTTTGATTATGTTTTTCGGTTACATGTGACAATAGGTGGATTGGGTTAAGGTTCAATGTAAGTTTTTTTGGACTCAAACCTTAGGGTTACTTGGGGCGTTTCAATCAGAGTGTTCTTGATGCCTTGTTCCCCTTAGTTCTCGGTGCAATATGTGTTATTCTTGGTATATTTGGTTGTGGTAAAACTGTGATTACTCAAGCTCTTTCCAAGGTAAAGTTTTTATACATCGGCATTTAGTTGTCGGTGGAAAAGGAGTATTGTTATCCCTAAGATGCTCAGGTTCGAATAGCATGTTTGCACAATGTGTGTTGTTAGTATTGACGGACTACGACCATGCGAGTACCCAGTTACAACCTTCTATGAACATACCAACAGAGCCAAAGTCATCCTGTCACAGATTTGGCACGCGAACACTATCCGAATCACGCGCATAGTCACGTGATTTGCGCCAATGTTCGAGTCACAACGAACCCAACTCACTAACACACATGTCTCCATTGACTGACACGTGTCTTCACCCCGTCCAACCCTTTATAAAGAGCCATGCATCCAAAAATGAGGACAAGCCCAAGAAGATTAAGACCATATCCTAGAGAAAAAAACAACAAAAACTCCCACATCTCTATCCTCTAAACGACCCGAGAACCATCATCCAAAGAGTTGCTTACATTATTGATCAAAAATTGGTGCAGTGAACGTGGATTGAGCTCACAATCTTTAGTCCGATTCTTGAGAGATGACGAAAAGGGACCCCTGGCGAGAAATTATGAAAGAAGTACAAGAGGAAACCCCTTCCTCCCAAGCCAGAAACAACCAACTAGATGACATGCAAAGCAGACTAGAAGTCATGGAGGAATACACTTGTACCCTGTTAAAGCAACTTTGATAGCAGCAAGAGTGTATTGGAAAGTGAATGCAACATTCAGTAATAGAACATGATGGAAATATGGTAGAGAAAATGCGGGCAAATACAACTAAGATGCCTGAAGGGGAATGCATGCATACAACAACAACCAACCAAGATCCCCCAATAGTAAGTCCCTTAAGAATTTCAGTTGAAGAAGCGTAAAACTCGCAACCCTTAAGCCTCGATAGGGAGGAAGAGGCCTACCATCTTGTAAGGATAGAGGAGAATGCAAAAATGAAAAGAAGTAAGGAGCCCTTGTGGTTACCTTGCTAAACAAAAAGAAGTGATTCATGTCGATGGAATTCGTAAATAAAGTTGCTCCCATGCAATCTCCCCAGTAGAAAAGACAAGTAATCGTGAGAGAATGACAACTCGTCACCAAGTAGAGACACATCAAACAAGCAATGGTATGACCTAACTCATACTACTTAATATATACTCTACTTTAACTTTTCATCATTATGTACATCAATTGCAAAATTCCAAATCTTATAAATCATTCTACACATTCTATATAACTATTTTGGCTAATGAAAATACCTTTCCTACTAATGTTTCTTCAATTCTCAGTTCCCCCGACCGCGAAGATGAAAGGTTCACTAGCCACTTCCATAGTAAGTGTGCATAGTAGAGCGACCGCAAAGATGAAAGGTTCACTAGCCACTTCCACAGTAAGAGTGCATAGTAAAGCGACTGTAATGATGAAAGGTTCGCTGGCCACTTCCACAGTAAGTGTGTATAGTAAAGAGACCACAAAGATGAAAGGTTCGGTAGCCACTTCCACAGCAAGTGAGCAAAGTAAAGCGACCGCGAAGATGAAAGGTCCGTTAGCCACTTCCACAGTAAGTGTGCATAGTAGAGCGACTATAAAGATGAAAGGTTCGCTGGCCACTTCCACAGTTAGTGTGCGTCGTAAAACTACCACGAAGATGAAAGGTTCGCTAGCCACTTCCACAGTAAGTGTGCATAGTAGAGCATTGTTAACTCCTAGAAAGTATTAGTTTTATGCATATTTCACAATGTTTTTGCTTGTCTTTAGATATATATGTTTGTATTTAGTTGTTAAAATCATGCATTTGCATAAGGAGTTAGGGAATTTGTATTTTACTAGTTTGAAGGGTTGTTTTGCTGGCATTGATGTAGGTTAGGAGCAGGACATGCTTGGTAGAGCAGCGCAGGAAGCAAGAATTAGGAAAGTATAAGAGAATTGCCGAGTTGCAGTTGGCAAATTTGGACCAGAGATTGCCAAAGAGTTGAAGTTTGATGCCCAGTCAAAGTAGCTATTGAACCAAGTACATGTCAGCCCTAAAATTCAATTGGAGATAAGAGGATAACATGTTTTATCCTAAGTGTGAAATCAAATTTCAAATTCAAACCCATTCTAGGGTTATCCATGTGTGCCTATTTAAAAGAAGTGATTAAACAACTTGAAGGGAGAGCACCATGGTGAAAGAGGAAGCTAGAGGTTGTATGGTTCGACCATATTAAACCGAGAGCTCTAGAGCATTCAAAGGGCTGCATTGATAGACCTGCTTCTTCCCCATTCTCTTATTTTATTTCTTATTTTATTTTATTTTATTTTAAGTGATGATGTTGAAATACGATGATGTTTTTTGGATGGTGCCCCCAACCATGAACTAAGCTTTTACAATTGGCTGGGGATGATTGCGCTTAACGATTTGTTTATGTTTGGTTTTTAATAATTTTGAATGCCTTGGCATTATTTTCTACATGGCTGCCACTTCATTTTTCTAAATTCTTTGCCATACGACAGTTGGCATTGTTTGCTTATTACGCCTTAATATCTTAACAGACTTAAGGGTAACGATTAGTTGCTAGGTACTAAGGAGAGAAGTTTCGACAAAATATGTTCGAGTAGATGAGCTTACTTCAGAAGTGAGTCTACCCCTTAGGAGTATAGATTGAATCTTAATCAAGTTAATTGATGAAAAGCTTCACTATAGACATATAGGGGTTTAACATGGTTAACTTAGGGTATTGCCATCAACAGAGGCAATGCCACTCTTAAAATTTTCTTGGCAATAAATCCAAGGCAGGGCATTATTAATAGCTGCCATAGCTAGCGTAAAAACCTAGAACCCCTTGCCAACGCTCATCACTCATTTGAAAACTTCTCTTTGCCAAATTGTTTTTACTTTCATTGCATTCCTTTAAATCATTATCTAAAACAAACATTCAAATCAATCCAACATTCTTGATTCCTCTAACAAGTAAACCATTAAAATAATTAAATTCTTGGTCAATCCCTGTGGATACGATACTCAACTTACTATTGTATTACTTGCTGACCGTGTATACTTGCACACAAAAGACTCATTATTGGCATTATTTCTTATATATTTTCATTGCATTTCCACTCTATTGCCAAGCATTAGCAAAGTCGACAAGTTTTTGGCACCGTTGTCGAGTATTGCAAAGGAGTTTATTGTTTTGATTTACTTGTATTATTTTATTTTATTTATTTGTTTTGTTTGGTGTATGACCGGGAACCGCTCTGAGACGAAAGATTGGTCATACGATCCTAAGATTGAACAGACCTTGCAAAGGTTAAAGAGAAAACTTAGAGAGATAACTCATAACGAAAATGGTGGAGGAGATGGTGTATTGAACAATGAAGAAAATCCAGCAATGCACAATGAGATACCACCGGCTCTTGTTTTTGTTGTTGAGAATACCATAGAAAGACCAATTAGAGAACACTTGGCACCAAATCTGGACAATTTGATGCCAGGAATAGTTGGTCCCGAGGTAAACACAACTAATTTTGAACTTAAACCGGTAATGATTCAAACTCTTTTAAATGTAGGATAGTTTGATGGATCACCTACTAGGGACCCAAGGCAACACTTGAAGAAATTCATGGAAGCTTGCCAATTATTTCAGCAACGTGGAGTGTCTGAGGATACTGTGAAGCTGAAATTATTCATATTTTCCTAAGAGATGGAGCAAAATTGTGGCTAAGTTCATTGCCACCCGGTTCAGTCATTACATGGGTAGATTTATGCCAGAAGTTCCTTTTGCGATTCCAGCCAACCAAACTTAATGTCAGGCTCAGGAATGAGATCACGACATTTAAGTAAGCTGATGACGAGACCTTGTATGATGCCTAGGGGATATTCAAGGACCTTTTGAGAAGGTGCCTTATGCATGGATTCCCTAATTGGACCTATATAAAAACCTTTTGCAACAGACTCATGCTCATGCCAAGACTTTTCTTGAAGCTTTGGCAAATGGGTCACTATTAGAAAAGAATTATACGAAGGCAGTTGATATCTTTGAAAAGATTAGTGCCAATGATTTTCAGTATCCTACTTCCAAATTAGGAACGAGGATAAAAACCAGTGGAAAATTAGAGCTTGATGCACTAACATCCATCAACCCTCAGATTTCCAATCTCACTAGCATTGTGAAAACTTTGCAAAAGAGTAATGAATCCCAAGAGGTCAAGGCATTAGACCTGTTTTGCAATATCTGTGGAGAAGATCATCACGTGAATGAATGCCCATCCAATCCTGAATCGGTAAATTTTGTTGGTAATTTTAATCAGAATTTTAACCCACATTCCAATGCTTACAATGCAGGTTGGAAGCACTACCCAAATTTGCATGGGCAAATCAAGGCGGTAACCAATACAATGCCCAACGGCATAACACCAATGCACAGCCAGGATTCAACCAGAAGGTCATGCCACAAAGAGCCCAGAACAATTTCCAACAAGGGCGGAGATTTAACCAAGGGAACACTCCTACTGATTACATGGAAAGAAATGATGCAACTGTCTAGAGTTTGGCAGCGTCAATGCGAAACTTGGAAATTCAGCTAGGGCAGATTGCCAATACAATCAGCAATCGACCCAAGGGAACTTTTCCAAGCAATATGAAGGATGCTTGGCATAAGGGCAAAGAGCAATGCAAAAGCAGTAATTTTTCAGAGCGACAAACAATATGAGATGAAGACGTCTGCCAAGCATTCAATTAATTGCTAAGCCAAAAACCTGATGCCAGTAGATAATCCCAAAGAAGCTGAGAAAGAAGAAATGAAAGCTGATGATGCCAGACAGCAATTCGATCCTAGACAGCAACCTGATGCCAGCACCACTTTGGCAAAGCCAATACAGCCAGTATTCGTTTATCCACCACCACCTTTTCCACAAAGGCTCCAAAAATATAAGCAAGACCAGCAATTTAAGCGTTTTTTATAAGTTCTTAAACAATTGCAAATCAATATACCTTTAGTGGAAGCTCTTGAGCAGATGCTCAACTATATTAAATTCATGAAGAACATCTTGTCCAAAAAGAGGAAATTGAGAGATTTCGAAATTGTAGCTCTTACTAAGGGATGCAGTGCTATGATACTCAATCGTTTGCCACCAAAGCTGAAAGATCTGGGAAGTTTCACTATTCCATGTACCATTGACAATAGATTCATGGGCAAAGCATTATGTGACCTAGGAGCCAACATCAATTTGATGCCAATGTCAGTCTTCAGGAAGCTTGGAATTGAAGCAAGGCCTACCACAGTAACACTTCAGCTAGCAGACATATCTTTTGCACATTCTAAGGCTAAGATTAAGGATGTGCTGGTGAAGGTAGACAAATTTATATTCCCAGCTGATTTTATCATTTTAGATTATAAGGCATATGTTAATGTCCTAATTATATTGGGTAGACCATTCCTTGCCACAGGTAGGGCCTTGATTGATGTTCACAAGGGTGAACTTACAATGCGCATGAATGATCAACATGTTACATTTAATATGTTTCAAGCTCTTAAATACGCATATAAGCCTAAAGAATGCCATACTGATAAGATGATGGAGTCTATTTTCACTATGGATATGGAACAGATTTGCCAAGACCTAGACTGTGATGCTTGAGAACTATGATGAAGGGATGGGTGAAGAACCTGAAGGATCAACCTTGGATACTGAAGATATGAGTTATTTTGAACAACCAGAGCCACTAAAGTTGGCTGACAGAGAAATCAAGGCACCTAAACCATCAATTGAGAAGCCGCTAGAATTGAAATTGAAACCATTGCAAAATCACCTCAAGTATGCTTATTTAGGTAATGACTCAACTTTGCCATTGATCATTGTTGTTGATCTCACTAATGATGATTATTGGAAATCTTAAGCAATTATAAGCAAGCTTTAGGATGGACCTTAACTGATATCCAAGGAATAAGCCCCATTATTTGCATGCACAAAATCATTTTGGAGGAATACTATGGCAAAACCATTAAAGGTCAGAGAAGATTGAAACCGAGCATGAAAGAGGTAGTGAAGAAAGAAATTATAATATGGTTGGATGCTGGGATAATCTATCCCATTTATGATGGCTTGTGGGTCAGTCCGGTGTAATGTGTGCCAAAGAATGGTGGCATGACTGTGGTAAAAAATAGCAAAGATGATATGATTCCCTCCAAGACTGTCACGGGTTAGAGAGTGTGCATAGGCTACAAGAGGCTAAATAATGCCACATAGAATGACCACTTTCCATTGCCCTTCATCGATTAGATGTTGGACAGATTGGCAGGCAAGGTATTTTATTGCTTCCTAGACGGCTACTCGGGCTACAACCAAATTTCCATAGCCCTAGATGATCAAAAGAAAACCATGTTCACTTGTCCTTATGGGACATTCGCTTTTAGAAGAATGCCTTTTGGGTTGTGTAACGCCCCAACAACGTTTCAACGTTTCATGATGTCTATTTTTTCTGACATGATAGAAAATAACTTGGAAGTGTTCATGGATGATTTCTCGGTGTTTGCAAAACATTCGATGAATGTCTTGAGAGTTTGGAGCATGTTTTGATGAGAAGTATTGAGACTAACCTGGTCCTAAACTGGGAAAAATGCCGTGAAAGAAGGCATAGTTCTTGGACATAAAGTGACCAAGAGAGGACTAGAAGTTGACAAAGAAAAAGTTGAGGTAATCAAGCAATTGCCACCTCCTACAAGTGTAAAAAGTATTAGAAGTTTTTTGCGTAATGCAGGTTTTTATCTTTATTTTATTAAAGATTTCTCAAAAATTTCTAAACCTTTAAGCTTGCTTTTGGAACAAAATACCACTTTTGTATTTGATGATTCTTGTTTAAGAGCGTTTCAAGAACTTAAGGAAATATTGATTAATGCCTCTATAGTTGTGGCACCTGATTGGAATGAGCCATTCGAGCTCATGTGCGATGCCAGCGACTATGCTGTTGGAGCAGTGCTGGGATAGAGGCGTGATAGAGTTTTCCTTTCCATCTACCATGCCAGTCCGACATTAAATGGAGCTCAGCTTAATTACTCCACAACCGAGAAAGAATTTCTCGTTGTTGTCTTTGTATTTAACAAGTTTAGATCTTACTTGGTAGGTAACAAAGTTGTGGTGTACACAGACCATTCAGCATTAAAATATCTCTTAGCAAAAAAGGATGCCAAGCCTAGACTGAACCGATGGACACTCTTGTTGCAAGAATTTGATCTAGAGATCTGAGACAAGAAGGGAAGTAAGAACTTGGCAGCTGTCCATTTATCACGATTATAGCATCACCATGAGGATGGCAAGATCGATGCTATAAGGGATGAATTCCAAGATGAGTATCTACTTGTAGTCAATTCTGTGCCATGGTACGTTGACATAGTCAACTACCTGGTAAGCAAAATTTTGCCACCAGATTTAGAAAGTGATGCTAGGAAACGATTCTTGCGAGATGTTCGACAGTATTATTGGGACGAGCCAATTTTGTTTAAGTAGTGTTTCAATAAAGTGATACGTCAATGTGTGCCAGAAGATGAACAACACAACATATTGCAATTATGCCATGCAGCACCGTATGGAGGCCACTTTGCTAGGATGAAAACTGAAGCCAAAGTACTACTATCAGACTTCTTTCGGCCCATGTTGTACAAAGATGCACATAATTTTTCCAAGGCATGTGATCGATGCTAGAGGACGGGAAACATCTTTAGCAGACATCAATTGGCACTCCAGAACATTATGCCAGTAGAGTTATTTGATGAATGGGGAATAGACTTCATGGGTCTCTTTCCCCCATCATTTGGTAACCTATATATCTTTTTGGTCATCGACTAAGTTTCAAAATGGGTTGAAGCTGTTGCTTTGCCAGCTAATGATGCCAAGGCCATGGCTAAGTTCCTGCATAAGCATATTTTCACTCGATCCAGTGCTCCTAGAGCGATTATTCATGATGAAGGTACACACACCAAATGACAAAGCGAAGATCTCAAATAAGGAGACTAAAAACAATTTGGAGAAGACTATGAATCCCACAAGGAAGGACTGGTCCTTGAGACTAGATGACTCCCTTTGGGCTTACATAACAGCTTTTAAAACTCCTTTGCGAACCTCCCCATACAGACTCGTGTTATCACTAATTTTGTCCTGGGTATTAACCCGTTTTGACATTTTGCAATAATGGGCTCTGATTGTTTACTTTATCTATTTTTATGTATGGTTAAAACCCAAAAACAAAAACAAAACAAAAAATTACTAGTACTATTTTAATATATGGATTGTTATTTATTATCTAATTTACTATCATATATCATTTTATGTTTGATTATTATGTTGTTATCCATTTGAGAAAACCCCTAAATATTAACTAGTTATATATGTATATGTTCCGCTATTATGTTATTACTATAACATTATGTTAATAAAGCATCATTTTTATACATTACTATTATTACAACTATTATTATTGTCTTCTTTTGTTTATTTATATGTTACAATTGTTATGATTAATACAGTCTTCTATTATTATTACTAGTATATATATTACTTGGTTGTTCTTTGCAACCAACAAACAAAAGAAAAGAAAAGACGATAAATAAATAAAATAGCCCAACGTTTTTAAATATATATCAGTCTATATATAATGCCCATTTACAATTATAATAATAAGCCCAACTTTTTATACATTAAGCCCATCTGGGTCCTAAACTAATCAGAACCTTAATTTTCTTGTTATCTTGTGCGTAGCCAGCCTTCAAGTCGTCCAATCCAGCTTTCATCATACAGTCCTCAGGTCCGCGTGTGATTCATGCACCCGGCGTCTCAAATTCCCACACTCGCTCACGCATGACTCTCTGGTTCCTATACGCGCACATGCACGCCTCTGCATCTTCCTACAATACTTCCACATGCGTTGTTTGATCCTCCAGCATGGCCTCCGCGTCGACCAAAGAGAACTGGTGGCCCGACGCCACCTCACCATCGTTTTGCCACATTAGTTGCCACGCCGACAGCCAGGCCAGCAACCAGGGCCGGTCTTTTCCTCTCTCGTTACATGCAAAACAAAAGGAATGTCAGAAAAACGCATCAAAAATTCTTAGATGGTATAATAGTAGTTGAATCCAAACAAAAAGGACATGTATTAGCCAATAGGGGATTTCCGATTTCTTTCTCTTTTTTATGAATGTAATATCAGAGGCTATATAAATCAATGCCCTAACCATTGTAAGATTCATTCGACAATTGAAAAAGGAATAGAGCAAAAAGAGCAAAAAATCCTTGAGCAGTTTGAGGTATACCTATTTTCTTCTCTTTTAATTGAAAACATGTATAAATATAGATTTAGGGTTTCTTTTTTTCTCACATGTTTAGTTTGTCTCCCTTGCACCGTGTCCTTTCTCCTTCGATAACAAGCCACCTAGCCTCCCTAGTGGTTGCGCGTAGTGAATCAAAAAAAAGAAAGGCCGAAAAGGGGTTGGGTTTTCGATCCCTGTTTCTTTTTAGAACAAATGGGCTTTTGTTTCTGTTTTTAAAGAAATGAGGGGTTTTTCTCATTGTTTTCAAAGAGAAAGGGGTAGATTTGGTTTTATAAAGAAGAAAGGAGTCGAACCGGGGTGGTTTTGGGTTCTGCCGGCTGCCAGTGAACGACGGCCAACACGGCGGTGCGGCAGACAGTTTCTGGAAAGTGCGACGGTTTTTGTGTTTGTTCGTTGGTTTTTGGGTTTGGGGATGAACACACGGTGGTGTTTATCCCCGTATTGGGAGGAAGAAGACGGTCGAGATGGGGTGTTATAAAGCTTTTTTATTTTAAAAAAATTGTCTTGTATAACCGACCCTCATTTTTAATTTGGGTAAATTGCGTTATAAGCCTCTCCGCCCTACCTTAATAACGCTCGCGGCCCTTCTGCATGTGAAAATCACGTTATAGGCCCTTCTGCATGGGATAATCACTCCTGGTAAGCCATTCCGCTTTTTTTATTACTATCGTAGTCCCTGGAGTTTTAGGGATTTTGCTATATCGCCTCTTTTTTTTACATGCTTTAATTTCTTCTTTGAGATTTGTTTCTTTGGGCATTTCAGTCCTGATTTTTGTGTTTGTGCTTTAATTTCTTGTTAATATTGTTTTATGTGGCTTGATATGTATGCTTCCGTTACGTTTAATATGTATATAGCATGTAGTTTTTATAAAAGTTGATAAGTAGTTTGTATAACCTACGGTTCTCTTAATATATAAAATACGTTTATGTATATAATACAGTTTCATATAATATGTATATATATATAATCTGGTCTTCTTCATAATATATAGTTTTACATGGTATATAATGTATATGTTTTTAAATATAATGTAAAGCTTTTGTAGAGTTTATATACAATATAGCTTTTTAAAAGTATTTAATATAATTTTTGTAAAGTTTAAAATTTCGTAGTATATAATATTTAGTTATATGGTTATAATTTATATTATACATTTATTTGTTTCATTTTGGGCTTAGGGTGCTTAGTTTGCTTAGTTTGGGCTTGGCTTTGTTTTGGGTTTTAGGGCTTGTTGGATTAGCCTTAGATTAGAATTATGCTAATTAATTTAATTAATTTAGGTCGTGTGCTCGTCTAATAGGAGCACGATCCTTAAATTAATTAAGTTAATTCTAGGTTTAGACTCCTTAGAGCCTTAGTCAGATTTAGGTTCGATTTAACTTAGTGAATTTAAATTTATCCTTGTCTTATTGGGATAAATGTTAAATTCATTAAATTAATCGAATATTTCTTAATCACTTTTAGGATAAAATCCATTGCAAGTTTAGATTGACATTTAATTCTTAACCATGGTTAATTATCTCAATTTATTTTAAATAGTGTTATTGGCTTATTGGAACGCTAGTTTAAAATTGATTGAATTAATTATTAGGTTCTAAGATAATTCATAATTTGGTAAGGTTTTTTAGTCTTTTAGGGTTAATTAATTTAGTATTAATACTAGAATCGCTTAATTAACAATTAGACCACTAATTAAATTTCCATAATTTGAGCCTCTTACGTTAGGGCTTTTAGTGGACCTTTGTGTGTTTCATTTTCAAACCCTTGTTTGACATGCATTTTATTTTTCATCACTTGGCCTATTTTATTTACATGTTAATTAATTTCACTCATAGAAATGGAGGTAGTCATTAATTCTGACATTTGTGTGGTAACAGTCCGAGCTTAAAGGATGTTGACCAAATATTTGAATTAATCCTTACTGACTTAAAGTAAAATTAAAACTTAACCAAATCATTACATCATATTTAAAATGCTTGCATCATGCATAAAGGTGACGTGCGGTATTCGAACCATAAATTAACACGGCAATCGGGCTTATTCGATGTCGGTTTAATCTATGGCCTGATGTATCGTCAACCTTATTAATTAAATGTCCAATTAATTCTGACCCACCAACATGATAACGCCCGTGTGATTAAGGACAACTTTTCAATTGAGTACGCCGATTTAAATTCAATTCAAATTGCATCAATTTGAAAGCAATAAATACTCAGATACCGATGCCCAAGCGTGATGGGGTTCTAATCCTTCCCCACTCGTAACCAACTCTCGGACTCTTTCAAAATGAATCTTTGGTTTCTTGTGGTGTCCGGCCTACCTTATCCAAGTGGTCAGTGGCGACTCCAAGTTTTCATTATTTTCAAAAGAATAAAAATTTTCAAAAGAAATCCCTTTAAACGAAGATTTCAAACGAGCTTTATGGGATAATTCGTATAAACGAATTTTTCAAAAGAAGGCCACGCTTATTATTACAAAAAGAAAAGGAAAGAAAACGTCGCTACAGCTCGTTTTTGGGAAGGCATGCCACTTGCTAGTGGAATTGGAACATCGAGCTTATTGGGCAACCAAAAAGTTTAACATGGAATGGGGGGCTGCTGGTGAGAATAGGTTACTGGATATGAATGAGTTAGTGGAATTTCAAGCTCAAACCTATGAGAATGCCAAGCTGTACAAGTAAAAGATAAAGAGGTGGCATGATAACAGAATATTGCCAAGGCAGTTTGATGGAAGTTTTTTTCCTTTTATTAATTTCTAATATTTGTATGCAGCATAATGTGCCAAAGATTGATTTGGACAAGGTCCAAGAGAGTAAGGGAACAACTATCACTCATGCCCTATGGAGGTAACTCATTGCCACAGACTCCAAGGAGAAGGGCAAAGGAAAGACTGTCGAGCCAGTCTCCAAGGCCAAGGTGCCCAAGGCTAAACCTGAGACTCTTATGCCAGCTGGTTCAGTGGTAATACTTTCCTAAATCTACAAATGCTAGGAGATCATTCTACAAAAGCTAGAGAAAATAGAGGAGCAAAACACCAAGCTCTAGCATTATACTTATGTCAGGACTATGCCATCAAGAAAATTCTTGAAGGAATGCCCCCGAGTGTCTTGCTAGCCTTCTCTGAGTTCCCCATTGATCTCTTTTCCAACGATGATGTGCCAGCCAGCCCTCATTCAGTTCATACTCTGACCCAATCAGATGCCACTGCACCAGTGTCTCCTGTCCAAGTTGAATCCATCAGAATAGACACGCCACATGAATCAGAAGAAGAAGGAATCCAAGCCAAACATGGCACAATATCTGGGTTCCCACAACATGGCCTCTAGAGTTCTTAATCTGACTCAGTATCGAACCCTAGAGTCGCTCAAGTGCCTTTGCACTATTGGCTAGCTCAGAGAATGTCCCAAGTTGACCCGCTGTCACGTGCAACTAAAGGTCAACCTTCAACCCATGTATGAACCTCTTACACCTCAACTCCTCGGTGGCAACTAACTTTATGGAATAACGGCTTAACCGTAGAAAATCTTGCTCATTCTCAAACAATGTCTGGTCCCCCTAAACTAGGTGTAGGAATTGATCCCTCATCTCATCCATGTGAACCTCACTGATGTACTTCTTTTTAAACTCAACCAAGAAGACATCCCATGTTGGAAGTGCAAACTGTAGTCCCAACTCAATAGCTTCCCACCATTCATGTGCATTTCCCTTAAAAATGGAGACAATGCAATCGAGAGCATCCTTTGGACTCCCTCGCATTTATCTCATAATCCTCTAAGTGTCTCGTAGCCAGTGGTTAGCCTTGATCGAGTCATCCTCACCCAAACCTTCGAAGTCAAACCTGAAGTACACATCCCCTTATATAAGTTCTAACTGCATATAGGTTTCTAACCGCACCCGGATCACTCATCACATCCCCATGATCGAGATCACACATTTTCTCTTCATCTTTCTTCTCCCACTGGTTAGCCACAGATAGGTTTCTAACCGCACCCAGATCACTCAGCCCGTGGGTACGTTAGATGTACTTGATCACTCAGCCCAAAGTACACATCCCCTTATATAAGTACCGTAGTACTAACACTAGGACATCTGGATTCCTTTATAACACTCATAAGATAATACATGCTCCCCGAGCATTGATACACCTCACCAAGAGGCAAGAGGCACCAAGCCAAGCCATCAACAAAAGCCCCAAGGCATAACATTAGCCATCACATCTATGTCGAGTCATCATTTACCAAGCTATTTCATGTTATTCATATATGTGAGGATTAAAACTCGGTTTCTCAGTTTTAAAATTCATTTTAGTCCATTGGAGGTCTATTGGATTGAACGATATAATTTTTTAACCATCTAGGCAAAAGTTACATTTTTTGGCAGATTACACAATGGGTATTGACACACCCCCACTGGGTATCGATATACCCCTGGTATCGATACACTCTCACTAGGTATCGATACCTGGTATCTATACACCCCAATTGGGTATCGATACCCGGTATCAATATCGATACACCCCCATTGGGTATCGATACCAGCTTTTGTTATTAGAATTGTAATGAAACGGGGGTTTCGATACCCACCCAAAGGGTATCGCTATGCCCTTTACAAAAAGCCTTTGTTCATCCATCAAAACATAGGGTATTGATACCGACTCCCCGTGTATCAATACAAAAGACCCAAAAAGCTTCCAAAGCTCGAGAAATCACTTCCCAATCTCTCATAACGTAACTTTTAACCCATAATCTCAACCCTACATCTTATGGAAGTTGTTTAGGGCAATTTACTACCATTTTTACACCTTGCTAATCTGTGATTGGCCATTAATAAGGCTATAAGCTACCTTAACCTCAAGCTAGCTATCTTAAACCACAAACCAAGTAAAGGAATCACTTTATGATTTTCAAGAAGTGTAAGAGTCAGAGATGTATTGACCTTTAGCTAGAAATCTGAAATCAAGCTTCCAAGCTAAACCCTTCCACTTTCTTTCTTTGACTCAAGCTTGGAAGAACCCCCAAAACACATTTCCTTGTCATACCAACACAAAAATGAGTCAAGGCTTGAATTAGCAACCATGGAGAGATTCAACTATGAATTTGTAGCAAGATAAATGGGTTGAAGCTCTTAAAACTCCATATTTCTTGAAAAACCCATTTGTAGAAAAACTCACATTTCCACAAGATAGTACTCTTTTCTTGAAGCTCGTGAGATAGGGAAAACATACTTAAAATTTGAGTCTTGAATAGAAGAAATGATTAGGGAAAGATTTGATCTTTATTGTTGGAACAAGGCTTGAAAGAAAAATAGAGAAAATAATGTGTGGGAGAAGAAAGATGAAGAGAAAGTGGGTGATCTCACCTTGTCTATTTTTATCACGTGAAAGTCAAGGGAACATAAATGAGTTTCAGCCTTTTATTTGAAAAATGGTAAAATTACAACATAAAACCTCCTAGTTTCTCCCCTAATCACAAATTGCTCACTATTTATGCCTTTGAAGCCTAATTCTCACCCAACACGGCCCAAACTTGGCCCAAAAGATCTGATTCCCCAAACTAACACGCGAATCCATAACTCGGGTTAACACACAATGTTGACTTAGAAATTCAAGTCATTACAATGGAAATATAACAACAGATGGCGCTACCTCTAGCCACCTAAACACGTAGAAACCAAATTTGGATGCATTAATCTCACACAACACACATGCATCATACCAAACAAAACTGGAGTGAGGCCAGTGTCATACAACCTCATGAGCATACACTCGGAGTGAGGCCCAATGTCACACAGCCTCGGGAATGTACACTCGTACTCAAAATCTGTTATCGAGTATCATCGGATAAGGCGTGGTGTCACACAGCCTCGAGAACGTACATCTGACATCTCATCTCTTTGTGTTGCAACACGCTCACTAGTTATTCGGATCCTATCAATCAAGGCGACACAACCACACAAGTGCCCATACTTGGCTCGTAACAACACACAATCCAACAAGTATCCATATGGTTGCTATTACAAACAAGTCACCTAACATTTACCAAGTTATTACTCATTATGCTCGTATATGAGGGTTGAATCTTGATTTCTCAATTTTACTATTTATTTTATCACATTAGAAGCCCATTGGGCCATAGTCCTTGAATTATGAGCCCCTCGAACTCAAACTCAACTTTTCAGGTAGATTGCCCAGTTGGTATCGGTATTGACCCACGCGTAACGATACAGTGCTTTATTAGGAACTAATATACCTATGCGTAACGATACAAAATGAGCTCACTGGAATTTCATTGTCTTTGCGCGTACCAGTACAGGTCGACATGTACCGATACTTCTTTACAGGGCGGATCAGTAGAGGTTGAACATCATACCGATACCCCATCCATAGTTCATCCAATGAAATAGTGTTCTTAAACCCAGAGCACTGGGTATCGATACGGCCTCCCTGCATATCGATACTGAAGCCCAAAAAAGACTTTATAGGCTTGGGAAATCACTTCCAAAACACAAAGATTTAACAATCTTTACCTTGATTCGTAGATCCTTGAAAGTTGATAACAAATCCCTTAACTTAAAATTTGAGATTCACACTCCAAAACACAAAGATTAAACCTTTAGGCTTTTGGTTCTTGAGGGAAAATATGAGAATAAGAAAGGGTGGGGAAAGTAAGGGACAAGATGATCTCATGCATTTCCCCTTTTCTACAGCACGTTAATTCAACCCTTTCCACACTTCAAAAATAGGGTGAGTTACCTTCTTACCCCTCCCTATCTCCCCATACCAACCATCAACCCAAGACCCAAGCTCAACAACAAGGAGGAAGCCCACTAAGGCTCTTCACACAGACCAAAAAGCAAGACCCATGACTCAGGTTAACCTGACCTTCATTTTCTAAAATCTAGGTTGTTACAAAAAATCAATACGTTCTCAAGTTTCACATCTTCCTCATTCGAATTCCTTTACTTCAGTAAGCTCTTGTTGTAGTACCAGGCTAAAGACATGAAAATGGCAAACCCTTCATTGTTTTCTTCTACAGTAAATCAACCCGAAAATCATCAAGGTATATATTGTTTGTTGTCATGGTGCCCACTGTCGCCAGCACCACAACTGACAAATGAGCAGCCACCTTGATGATAATTACAAGGAAAACAGCCAAAATCGAGCAAACATCAACAGCCTCAACATGCACGCTACTTGAAAGCTCAGACTAGTATCATCTTGTACCTTTTACATCCATGCAATCATCAAAGTGGAGGTTTCATCTACATTCGCTTTAACTTTCTCAGCTACATCTACACCATTGGCAACTTCTAGCATCATCACTTTATTTTCGTGACTTTGTTTTAATTTCATCAACTTCCTTGAGAACTTAGATGCACACTCATCCACCATTTCTTGTTCATGCTCCAACTTCTCTTTAAGCTCTCAAATCTCGGTCTTTAAAATTTGCTCCATCGTAGTATGGATTAGATTTCTCTTCCTAGCAACCGGTCAAAGTCTTTTTCCATCTAAGAGACTCATTCAGAATGTTTCTTATTCAGCTCTAGTGCCCATGACCACGTCTTTGCTTCATGTTTTCTCCTCAATTCCTTTAACTCAGTAGCATATTTCTTCACTAGCAAACGCAACCCTTTATTCTCCTTGACGAACGCTCTGGCATTCATTTCCATGTTATATTGAGCACAACCCAACTCTTGAATAAGGCCCCAAATGATACAAACCTGCTTAGGCACCTATTCATCATCATCCATTCATCTCTAATCATAGGGATGAAAGAAGAGTGAGCTTTTAAATTCCTTACACATCTTTATATTTTCCATATTTTATGTTGCATATTTCATTCATACCATGTTATGTTTTAATCATCATATCATGCATGATCATGTCATCAGCATATTCTTTGCTATGCACCTTATTTTAGAACATATGTTCTTACACCTTAGTCCCTATATTATGCATATTATATGATTAATAGTAGCATTCTATTATCTACATGTTTAATCATGATTATATTAAGTCATTTCATGCATACCTATATGTCACACATCATTTACCTATGATTACATTGCATTTGTATATTTAGCATAAGCGTGCATTATGCATTTCATAGCTACAGTTTATCTCATTCCATTGTTTTTAATATCTCTTTAGGTGCAAGACATGGAAATGAAAGCTCAGGCAGCTCAAGGATTCAAAATGGAAGCTCAAATAGCTCAAGGGCAGCTCGTGGCCAATGATAGCAATTCAAAGGAAGCTTTGCAGCTCAATACCAAATGATGGAAGCTCAGCCAGCTAGAAAGCCAGCTCAAGCAACTCAATCAACTAGGAAGCTAGCTCAAATAGCTCAACTAGCTAGGGCAAGCTCAAGCTAGCTAAAGCAGCTCACAACCCAAAGGACATGTTCCTTTCTAAGAGACATGCCCCTCACCACTTGGAGGGAAACCAAATGGGTGGCAAACACCACTTGGAGGGAAAGAAAATGGGTGGCAAAACCCTTTGGAGGAAGACACCAACTTGGCCGAATGGTTAAAGCTTCTTTGGAGGGAAACACCATCACTAACCGAATAGTTAAGGGCCTTTTCGGCCACCACTTTTCATTTCCTATAAATAGACTTGTAATTGTCATTTTTAAAAGATCTCATCTTATTGGCATTAATCGAATTAATTTTGTGAGAATTTTCTCTCTTTTAGTTCTTCATTGAACTTTATCGACTTATCAAGTACTTGTACTTGTGGCATCAACCCTTCTATTCACCTTGATACTTTTGGTTCCTAGATCGCTATCTAATGGGTCAAAGTCCTTGTTACCACCCTCAAATGAATTCTTATAAGGTTTGGGGTTATCCTTGTTATAGCATAGTTTCTTCCTTGAATTCTTTGAATACTATCTTCAGCCTTTCATCACCCTAGCCGAACATCTCATACACCATCACCACACCCTACAAACAACCACTATCCTTCACCAAATATCCTTCTTTCATACTTTATTTTCTGCCACCCTTTTTACCCTTACATCACCCACTTTTAACATTCTTTTTGAAGCCTCTTACTTGCAGGAAATACTTGATGGCTTCCTAGATCCTACAATCAAAGAGAGCCATGTTCAACAACAAGGAAGACAAGTCAGGAGGTGCTACATTATATGGTAATCAAAGATTTTGGTGGAAGCAAGCAAGTGCCTACCTTGTAAGTCAATTTTTCGTGCAAGTAGATAACAAAAAGAAGAGAAAAGTAAAATCAAAAATCTTCATCTCAAAAAGAATTTGAAATTATAAAAAAGAGAAGAAAGTTCTCTAAAGCGCCAACAAAAGGGTGAAAGCATATGAACAACAAAGTTTGACATCAACCGAGCCTAAAGCCATCTTCTTCAATACTTTGATTGTTGATCAAGGAAGGTTGTAAGTTTCTTGCCTAGTAAGTAACCTTTTTTTCTTTTTTTTCTTTCTATTCTAAGCCTACCTATTGTATTCTATTTGTTTCTTTTTCCCTACACTAACCATTTCAACCGATGCATAAGCACATCACTTGCCAAAGTTTTGAGTAAGTTCTCTAAAGAACTATACAAGAGAGAAATGAGTGGAAAAAAGCAATTTGAGCGTGTGAGATCAGAAGGGGATTATGAAAGCCAATTAACATCCCAAGTGCAACACGAGTGTTGAGAGGAGTGCAATCTGAATTTTTCTTTGGAGTGAACTACGAGGTTTTGTTTGAGTGTGTTGGTAAGGTTTTCATTTATTTTCTTTATTTCACTAAAAAATGTCTCAGAATTTTGGAAATATACATCCGGAGGGAGGACAACAGAATCTCCAAATGCAAGCAATGATTTGGAAAATACAAAGATTATTGCGAGAAGAGCTTGAACCTATATATAAAAGAATGGATCGGCTAGAAGGATCACGAGACAATAATAGAGACCTTGGAAGGCAGAATCATCAGAGACATCAAGAACAACATGAGGAATATATGGAGGATAATGAAGATGAAGAGGTTGAACAAGTATCCATGAGGAATTCTCTAAGATATCAAGGAGGGTGTGCCCAATTTGATGATAACCTTAGCAACTTTCGAGTCACCATACCACCATTCCAAGGAAAAATTGATCTGAAGGCCTATCTTGAATTGGGAAGCAAGGTAAACCATGTGTTTAAGTGCCACAACTACTCCAAATAGAAAAAGGTAAGGTTTGCAGCCATGGGATTCATTGGTTATGCATTAATTTGGTGGGATCAATTAACCTTGTCTAGAAAAAGAAATAGAGAAAGGCCAATCTCTACGTGGCATGATATAAAAAGCATTATGATGAGAAGGTTCATCTCTACATATTACCACCGAGACCTTTTCCAGAAACTTCAAACTTTAAAGCAAGGCAACCAGAGTGTGGAAGAGTACTACAGAAAGATTGAGGTTGCCATGATCTGTGCCAATGCAGATGAAGATAGAGAGGCAACCATGGCTAGATTTTCAACAAGACTCAATCGAGAGATTACGGACGTGGTAGAGTTGCAACATTACGTTGCAATAGACGAAATGATGCATATGGCTATAAAGGTTGAATGACAACAAAAGAAACGATTCGCACTACGTAACAACCATCCTAATGCCTCTAAGTGGACTCAAAATAATGCTCGAAATTCTACACCTCTACAAATCAAGGAACCGGCAGAATATTCAAAACCAAAGCTAGCAGTTGTAGAAACCAACTGAGGGAAGCAAGTGACCACCAATGAATGCATATGAGACATCAAATGTTTCAAATGACTTGGGAGAGGACATATGGCAAACCAATGCCCAAACCAAAACACCATGCTTCTATTGGACAACGGTGAGGTTACATCTGATTATGAGGATGAAAAAAATGAAGACTCTAAAGAAGAAGAAGTAGTAGAAGAAGAAGAACCAGAATTCATAGCTGTTGCTGATGGAGAAGTATTTATAGTCAAGAGACTTCTTAATATCCAAGTCACCCCCGAGGAGCAACAAAGGGAAAACATTTTCGATACAAGGTGCAACGTCAATGGGAAGGTATGTTTTGTGATTATTGATGGTGAGAGTTTCACTAATAGGGCCAGTACTATCATGATTGAGAAATTGTGCTTGAAAACAATGAAACATCCTGAGCCTTACAAACTTTAATGGTTGAATGATGGTGGCGAGTTGAACATGACCAAGCAAGCAATGGTATCTTTCTCTATTCGAAACTACAAGGATGAGGTATTGAGCGATGTTGTTCCTATACATGCAGGTCACTTATTGCTTAGGAGGCCATGGCAATACGACAAGAGGATGTTTCATGCTTGCTACATCATTATTCCTTTAAGAATGAAGGAAAGAAGTTTGTTTTGGTCCCTTTAACTCTAAAAGAAGTGCGAAAGGATCAAATACACACGAGGAAAAGCATCAAGACCATGTGAAAGGATGGTGAAAGCCCCAAACAACATGGAGAGGGATATAAAAGGTCACCACCCTTCACCAAATGACATATTGATTCGAACCAGTCCAAAGAGAGGACCTGAAAGACAAGTGCCTTTTCAACAAAAGAAATGATTAGGAAGTGTCTTTTGACATGACCTATGAGCGGTGTGTTTAATATTAACCCCATCTTCAAAAAAATTCTTCTTTTGCTTCGAATGTTGCACCAAAAAGTTCAAATAGTCCAAAGGAAAGCAAGAATGAGGATTCAACCATCCCTAAAATAGAGAAGTATCCCTTAAAGAACAACTTCAATTTGAGGACAAATCGCTTAAAAGAATGGGGGTGATACAATCCTACTTATGCACCTATTCATCAACATCTTTTCATCTCTAATCATAGGGATGAAAGAATAGGGAGCTTTTAATTTCCTTACACATCTTTATATTTTCCATATTTTATGTTGCATATTTCATTCATGCCATGTTATGTTTTAATTATCGTATCATGCATGATCATGTCTTCAGCATATTCTTTGCTATGCACCTTATTTTTAGAATATATGTTCTTACACCTTAGTTCGTATATTATGCATATTACATGATTAACATCAGCATTCTATTATCCATATCTTTAATCATACTTATATTAAGTCATTTCATGCATAACTATACGTCACATATCATTTACCTATGATTACATTGCATTTGCATATTTAGCATAAGCGTGCATTATGTATTTCATAGCTACAGTTTAGCTCATTCCATTGTTTTTAATATCTCTTTAGGTGCAAGATATGGAAATGAAAGCTCAGGCAGCTCAAGGATTCAAAATGAAAGCTCAAATAGCTCAAGGGTAGCTCGTGGCCAAGGATAGCAGTTCAAAAGAAGCTTTGGCAGCTCAATACCAAAGGATGGAAGCTCGATCAGCTAGAAAGCCAGCCCAAGTAGCTCGATTAGCTAGGAAGCTAGCTCAAATAGCTCAAACAGCTAGAGGAAAGCTCAAGCTAGCTAAAGCAGCTCACCACCTCAAGGACATATTCTTTTCTAAGAGACATGCCCCTCACCACTTGGAGGGAAACCAAATGGGTGGCAAACACCACTTGGAGGGAAAGCAAATGGGCAGCAAAACCCTTTAGAGGGAGACACCAACTTGGCCGAATGGTTAAAGCTTTTTTGGAGGGAGACACCATCACTAACCAAATAGTTAAGGGCCTTTTCAGCCACCCACTTTCATTTCCTATAAATAGACTTTTAATTTTCATTTGTAAAAGATCTCATCTCATTGACATTAATCAAATTACTTTTGTGAGAATTTTCTCTCTTTTAGTTCTTCATTCACCTTTATCGACTTATCAGGTACTTTTACTTATGGTGTCAACCCTATTCATCTTGATACTTTTGGTTTCTAGATCGCTATCTAGTGGGTCAAAGTCCTTGTTACCACCCTCAAACGAATTCTTATAAGCTCCAGGGTTATGCTTGTTATAACATAGTTTCTTCCTTGAATTCTTTGAATACTATCTTCAGCCTTTCATCACCCTAGTCGAACATCTCATACACCATCACCACACCCTACAAACAGCCACTATCCTTCACCAAATATCCTTCTTATATACTTCATTTTCCACCACCTTTTTCACCCTTACATCACTCACTTTTAACATTCTTTTTGAAGCCTCTTACTTGCAGGAAATACTTGTTTTCTTCCTAGATCCTACAATCAAAGAGAGTCATCTTCAACAACAAGCAAGACAAGTCAGGATGTGCTACATCACCAACTCCCTTCAACAGATATTTTCGGGCTAGTACAAGGCATAGCGGAAGCAAAACTATTTGCATATAATCCTGCCAATCTCCGAGAAATGGCTTCAGGGTGAATCCAACTTGTTGTATCCCCAAGCCCCCTCCAAGGGTAGAACACATTCCATAGAGTAAGAGATTCAGGCCCTCCACCAGAAGAGGGACTACAAGGTGAAGACACTAGAGAAACTACTCTAGTCACAAACGGAAGTGGAATATCCACAAGCGCAACAATGTCTGCAGGTGTAGCAGCATCCATAGGTGCAACAACAGGCGATGCACTTCCCACGGTACAATGCAAAATAGTTGAATCTACACCAATGGCTTCTATGTAGACATTAGTAACTTAATAACTTTATGATCAAAATCAAAACAACAACTTACAAAAGCAAATATTGGACAATTAAACAACCTACCTGGAGGAATCGAGGATGAAGACAGACGAGTGGAGAGATCCAAAAAGGTGGGAATTCCAATTCCCGCACTTGACGTTGCCCTTTTACCAGACTCTTTCCTGGCCAGCCGCTAAACACTTCTTCGAACTGTAAGTTCTTAGCAGACTAGCCACACTTTTCCTCACCACTTCCAACACATCTAATGAGGTTAAACGCTGGCTACTACACTCACCTCCACGAATAGAACAATAGGAATACAAATAGAGCTTGTTGAGCAGGAAACAACAGCAGTCGCATTCCACAAAGGTGCAACATCAATTACATGGGTAACCAAACCTGGTGAACTTACATGTTCGTCAAAAGGGATATGCAAAGAAGTTACCTCTTATAAAGCATGCAAACCTATCTGATCACTAGTAGGTATAGACAGTGATACCTCTAGTAGATTACCGCTCTCAACAACTTCCAACGGGACCACTACCACTCCTGCGAATGAAAGAGAAACATGCACTAAAAATCAAGAAAAGAAAGCAATCTTATTTTAAACCAAAATGAAAAATATTAGTTGCCTTATATTACCTCTAGCAATGCACAAAGAAGCGCTACTTGCATCCATACGCCTCTTCGTCCTGCGCTCTAAGGTAACAGATTCACATTATTCTTCGAAAAAAGAAGATTGAATGTAAGAGTGCAAAGATACTCATTTTTCCCCTTGCCACTTCCAGCCTCCGTCCAATATTTTCCATGGATGGATACGAATACCAGTACGATGATAAAAGAAGTTCTTTGGTTCTTCCACACACCCCAAAGAATATTCGCAACGTGATCATGTCTGCAGAAAGGTCAAGCTTCTGCCTGTATGGCCACCTTCACCAAGGAACCCTTAGGGAAAACATTGAAATCTGATTCATCCCAATCATTCAAACTTTTACTCTTCAAGTAATGCACCCAAACATTCCTTAGAGTCCCTACTTCTTCAAACCGCAATGGTTGACCTCCTTCCAACCTCTCAAGAAGGCTTAACTCACTGGGCGCTAACTTCTTTAAATCAAGCAACTCGACTCTATCTTTCACCGGGTAACGCCAAACAAAGGGAAAAGGAAAGCCCCCAACTTTACACTCCACCTTAATATATTTATTCATGTCTAAACAAAGGTCGCTTGTGTAATTGCTCATGACTAGCATTTTCTCGGTACGTAGGCCAATTGATACAAAACCCTTTGCACTATTATCATCCTCAACTGTTACATTATAGAAGTAATGAAAAACATTGATAGAAGGTTCTCCATCAAGAATTTTACAGTTTAGAAAATATGTTACCAAAATCCACCAACTCGTCCCAATTAGTTGACCTGAGGCCACATCGAACCAGTTCAACCAATCCACAAAAAAAAGAATGAAGCGGCAAATGGAACCCAACTTCAAAAGCAAACAAAGGAATAAAAAACCACATTTCGCCTTCATTAGAACACCCACTCGGACGATACGTTCCTTGTGGAAACCCAAACTGATAGCGAAAATGATCTACTACACGAAGACCCATACATTTCAAAGCCTTACTCATTTCATCAAACTCGGTACTACACTTATATTCGTCATTGATTACAATAGATGGATTAGCCATCGAGACAAGAAGATTTTTTGGCACAATCTCGACATACCTCATCACCCCCTAATAAAATAAAATTTTGTGACTATATGGAACGATTTATCCTCGAAATGAGTTGACTGGTTCACCCAAAGGATATGTTACGCGATGTTTCACATGCACTAAACATTTTCTCAGCATTTCAAAATTCTCATAGAAACTCCTGCCTTCCTGAAGCCTCCGAAATTTCCCAAGTGCGCCAAGGTCACTTTATAACCTTCCCTCACCTGGGGGCAATTGTTAGTATCGGCGAACTATGCCCATGCAAACCCTCTGCGAAGATACCAGCAAAGCCAAAGTCATCTCGTCATGGATTTGGCATGCGAACGCTATCTAAATCACATGCATAGTCACGTGATTCGCGTCAATAACCAAGTCACAACGAACCCAACTCACTAACACACCTGTCTCCCTCGACTGACACGTGTCCTCACCTCGTCCAACCCTTTATAAGGAGTCATGCATCCAAAAATAGGGACAGGCCCAGGAGGATTCAAACTAGATCCCAGAGAACAAACAACAAAACTCCACATCTCTATCCTCTGAACGACCCGAGAACTATCATCCAAAGAGTTGCTCACATTAGTGATCAACATGTGTGCTTGCATTTTTAGAGTACTAATAATAAATAACAAGTACTACCTTGTAATCACATAGTTAGTAAATACTTTTAGTTAATAATTTACCAGTTTATCAAACTATTATCATTCACTCATTTTAGTTGGTAAGTGCTTTTTACATTAACTATTATGTGTTGTTCCTGCATCTGGTATTCACTCTATTGGCTTCAAAGCTTTCTTTCTATTATGTGTTCCATTTGTATTGTTGTTGTCGGTTTATGCAAATGGCACAAACTTTTAGCACCATCTTTATCTCGTTTCAATGAGCGCTCAATGAAATTGCATTGTCACAGCTTGTAAGAAAGTATGCTCTAGCCGAAACGGATAAGATTACACCAGAGACCACTAAACTTTTAAGAGACGATTATCTTACTCGGAATGTATTTACCCCGTAAGCTTCAGCTCTTATTATTTGATATCACAAACTTGTAATGGTTTCTGTTTCAATGTCCTTGTCCTCGTATGCTAGCTAGCCTTTTGCATGTTTTCGGCTTTGTTGCGATGGATATGATATGTTCTCACTTCTGCGCATTCTATAAGTCAATTTGGAGGATGCGCATCATTATTCATTTCAATACTTTGGCCACACCAGGTAATCCATGTTGTCTTGTCCTAAAAAGGTGAGCGACATTAATCTCATATTAAAAAGAAAATGAGAGGTCATGAGATATAAAAACGGTGTCGTTGCACTTCCTATCAGATGCGACTTTTGAGAAGAGGATAATGATCACGTGACAATGTGCTATCTTGCCTCTGGTTTTATGTGAAGGAAAAACATTTCTCTTGTGCTGATGCAGTTATTCAGTTGTCTGCTCTCTTTTTATTTGAGTTGTATCAAAAATTCTATCATGGTAATAGCGGCATTGTAGCTATTTGTCGTTAGTTACAATTCATATATTTATGCAATAATATGTGTATTTTCCCTTTGATTTTGGCTGGGAAATAGCTTTGTATTCATATTCTGTCATATCTTTTTCTAGTCTAGGATTGTCTTAATTTTTCAAGTTCATTGTATACGATTAAGAAATCTATTTAAAAATTGAGTTATCTGTTCAATTCAATAAATTTATTCTGTATTATGTTTAATTTGAATATAATACTTTTCTTTTTTCAGACAGGCTCACTTCTTGAACAAATTTAAAATCTACCTTACTCTAATAATAAAAACTCCATACAACTAGGGCTGGCAGGTTGCCTATATGCCGGAGTTCTCATTCCCTGTCTGACTGTTGAGTCATGACCGTTAGGTTTTTACGCTTGGTTCTACCTACAATTCAATTCACAACTCCCACCAATTGGCAAAGGTTTTTCCTAGTTTTCCATTTTTATTTTACTATCTATGTTCGAGATTCACGATTATCTATTTTAACAGTGTGCTTTTTAAAAATTGAACATAAGTTCTTTTCTTGAAAATATAATGTGTCTTATCACTACATTCAACATTTATTTATATATCTAAAATGAAAAACACATTTGACCCAACGAGTGATCAGTGAAAAAATGATGATGTTCATTATAGGAGACTCGGGTTTAAACATATTTGTCTGTAAAGTGTGTGCGCCTTATTGAATTATTAAGAAAAAAATGTAAACACATACTATATTATAATCACACTAAGACTATGAAAAAACTGGTATAACTCTGCATCTTGCAAGCTTGCATGTGACAAAGAACTTAACCTCCCTTTCCCAAACCACCATCACCTTCAACAGAGAAGAGGCAGTAGAGTCTGGTGATCTTATGATGGAAGAAGCGAGGAACAGTAATGCATCGGCTTCAACATCTCCGTCATCGTCACCGACGCCGCTCCCCGTTAGTAGAGGTCCCGGCAACCAGAGGTACTTATTTTCGCCCTCCCCAACTCCTTCGCCGCTGTTCTCGCCATCAATTTCCAGCAATGATTCAGCTGCAAGCCTCCCTCTTTTGCACCACGACCCGGCCTTGATTCAAGCTCGAGTAACTTCAGCTTTTTCACTAGATCGTAAAGACCCGGATGATGAATTACACCATAAAAGTTCATCATGCCTTCAGGACCTGTAAGTTCACATCTTCTCCTTTAACTTCTTTACAGCAACATATGCATGAGAATACAATTACGTGAGTATACAACTTAGTTTAGTTATTTCATATGATATAATTACTTTAAAACATGACATTCAACATTTCTAAGATTCGAATATGAATATTTGTATCGATCTTATCTGATCTTATCTTCAAACCGTGTCGTTTATATAACACTTGAACTTAAAATTTAGTTTATTTAACTTACGTAACAACTTTTGGAAGATATTTTATAATTTTAAGATTTGAATCCTTAAATCTACATCTCTTCTCTTGTTATAAAATACAACCTATATTTAAATTTAAAACTTAATTTATATCGAACTCGAATAATCTACTAAAATTCAACATTGGTATTAGGGAGGTGAGATCTTAGGGTTTGGGAATCCTTTGCTTAGACTTTTGTAATTTAACACCCAACAGCCAGTCAATACGCTGCGAGTGCAAAGCTGAAAATATTCGTGTAAATAAGGGTAGCTCCAGTTTAGCTTGTGACTGACTGACTGGTAGTATACTACATAAATCTACCGTCAATTTGTTGATATGATGAGACGAGACATCATATTTTTTAAATAAAGTGTTGAAGTTTGACGTGAAAAAATTAGATAAAAATGTCATTCTTATAATAGATCTTTACGGTACTCATCTGAATTAGTCAATCAATTTATTAAATGTCGGTGACTATGGTCATGTTTGGTAAAGAGATGTTTGGGTCAAAATTAGAGGTTTAACCAGTTAAATCTGCTAATTTAGATATTTGGTAAAGAGCATATTGAAATAGCGATTGGGGTGAAAGCTTTAATTTTAAAAAAACTGCTAATAGTAGATTTTTAAAATTAAAAGTTTTGATATAAGAGTTATAAAGACCTTTTTACCCTTAACAATTATCAAAAATATCCAAATAACCTAAATTTAATCTTTTCTATTTTAATTCTTCAACCTCATGTATTTACCTTGTGGCATTTATAAACTAATATTTTTGTTTTTTTCTTTTTATTCTCACACATTTATATTTGTATTTAAATTTAATAATTAATTAAATTATATTAAAAATAATTATATAAATAATAAATTAAGGTATAGATCCTTTAAATATGCTTAGTAATGTTGTATTAAAAATTATTTTTCATAATCTAATTAATATTAATAGATACAAAATATTGATAACTAATAAACTATTCAAACAAGTATCAAATATAATTATGCCCTTATAAGTCATTTTGCTTGTTTAAATAATCAAGCAGCTATCCGTTATCAGTTAATTTCACCAAATACTTTTATACAATCAGCTAATACAATCCGCTAGTCAAATTAGCTAATGCAATCAGCTATCAACTATCAGCTAATATAATCAACTATCAGCTATCCACTAATTGTCAAACAGGATCCATATATATAAAAAAAAAGATAACATCACGCTCCTAAGTTTACTATTTTCCTGCTTTGTTTACAATAATAAGGGTTGGATAATCAGTTTTGGCTAAAATTAACTGAATTAACTAACATAATTTAATTTAATTTAATTTAATTTAATTAGTTTGGTTAGTTAAAGAAGTGATTTAATTTTTTTTTATAAATAAAGAAGTGATTTAATTGATTAATCTAGTTGATGACCGGTTTATGTAATTAACAGTCAGACTGATTGAATTAAATATTTTGGAATTTTAGACAAATCTTAAGATTTTTATGATTTTTTTAAATTCACATAATTATAATTTTAAACATTTTTTTTTATAATTTCAGAAGAAATATGAATTTTAAGAATTTCTTCTAGAATTATGATACATTTAGATATGTTTTTTATAATTAGTTTTAAGGAAAATTTAAAAAAGTGCTAAAGTAACATTTTAACTATAGTCCGGAGGTCAAATTACGTATTAACACTTGAGTTAATATACTATGTAATCATTTCGTTAAAGAGTTAATGTCTATTAATAAAAGAGTGGCCAAAACATTCCAATTCGATGATTATAGTGATTATTTTGTAATTTTTTTATTGATAGAAAGAAAAAATAGTAGATAATTAAATGACTAATTGTGTATTTTACCCTAATTACTATTTTTCAAACAAAGGTATCTGATTTATTAATCTACTAATTCAGATCAGGTTTAGTAGAGGCCTAATATGAGGACGACCCTTCCAACTCAATTTTCTCCTTTCGCAATATAAGTTTTCTCCCAACCCAGTTGTACCCTAACTATTACTTTTAGGGGGTTTTGGTTTACGAAATGTAAGAATAAAATTATCTTTGGGAATAGGATTCTCGAAATGTAATATTACCTGACATATTACTATGAATGTTACATCACCTTGTTTGTTTTGTTTGACATGATTATAAGAATACAATGTTTGGTTGAGGAATATAAGATTATCTGAATGCTTATTTTACTAAATAGTCCTTGTGATATATTCTATTTTTAACAAGCTAAGCGTTCAGTGTTAAATTGAAAATTTTGAATGAAAATTCATAGAACTATTTTCGTGTTACACTATTAAAATTTTTTAAAAAAATTACTTAACATATTATTAATATAATTACTATATTAAATAATATTCAAATACAATCATATTTCATCACAAAAAATTACACCACAATATATATTACTTTTTCTAAATAACACAATATATATTACTTTAAATAACACAATATATTTTTTGACAATGAGTACGTCAGTTTATTCATAAAGGAAAAAAATCAAGATGAAAGTTTACAACTCGATCCAGACCAAGTCCTAAAACGAAAACTAATGCTTCTAGATCATAAACAAGACCAAAGAAAGAAAAGGTAAAAAAATATAATTCAAAGACTCGAAACAAAATAGATACAAAACATCACCAAAGCTCGACGATGAAGGTAAAAAACATCAACAACAACATTAAAAAAATGCATATTGCAAAACTGGGGTACGTTGACAACTCGTTTATTACCATAACTCAATCGCGAACAAGAGCGGCGACTAAACTTGCATCTATATCCAGTTCGAGGGTCTAAAGCAGGAGGATCAATAGGATAACCAAAAGAGCTTCATCTTGATCAGTCGTGGCGACGTCTAATCTAACCCTGAAGCAAAACAAAAAATAAAAAAAACGTGCTAAAAGACAAAAAAACGTGCCAAAAGACATAAAATACATATCAAAAAGTAGAAGAAAGCGTATTATAAAGATAAATTTATTAAAAAAACTAAAATAAAAAAACAAAACAAAAATAAAAGAGGATGACCGGCGGTCGACAAGCAGTACTAAGGCTGGTGTCGCCACCGGCCTTAAAAATTATACAACAATAAAAGGAGTGAAGGCGGCACTGTTGCTGATTTTTGAAAGCTTGCGGCGCTAGGGTTTGTTAAATAACACAATATATATTACTTTAAATGTAAGTACAAAAATATAGTGTATGGTAGTTTGTATAATTTGTTTATATTTTTCTACCCATCATACAAAATTTATGAATGAGCATATGCTACAATCTTTTGGTCTCTATCAGGCTGACTAAGTAGAAGATCATTACTAAGAGTAAACATAATTCTAGACGAGCATCCTAGGATCAATCAACACAAAATATAAGGGCAACCATTAGATAATATATTTAAAAATAACATTAGAGATATCATAAATATAATATTAATATAAATATTAAAATACTTAAATATATGTAATACCATTTAAATATTATATTAATATGAAATAAAAAAATTAATAAATTTACACTCTAAACAATTAACTGTCTAGTTAAAAAATATGATACGAATGATCTAAACGAAGAAAATTCATTATTTTAGGGACAATATTGTTCAATTTGGTGGGAATTGACAAATACCTAAAAAAATAAAAGAAATTACATTTCCGCTATTTTCACCAAAAAGTGGTACAGTTTATAATAATCTTTTTCATCCCAATAAGAATCACTTCATACCGAACATGAGAATAGGATTCCGGAAAGTACGTGAGTAAAAGTTTTTCATTAATTATGGTAGCTCTTGTTGTTTCAAACTCCCAAGTCACAGGTGATATTTTCATGAAAACAGGTTGGAATGGTTGGTGCAAAAATGCTGCAATTGCTGTTTCTAAATGTGCATATCGGCAATTCCAAGTCAAATCTGCAAAGCTGTCGAGCCTTGGAAAACATTATTCCTAATTCCACTCTTAATTTTCATGTAAAAAGTAATTTCATTGACACAAAATGTTACTATAAGATATTTGTAACATGATTCTTCAAACATTCATTTTTTTCAACCAAATCCGCTCTTAAATGGCTTCAAATATAGTGATTAGGGGTTTGGAATAGAGCTTTTTTTTTAGAGTAGTAAGGAGACATAGGCCTTTACATCATGGGAATACGACCCCTCAAATGATCTCTATGAAGGATACCAACTAAAGGATGGGGGGCATCATGAGCACAGAAATCGATCCATCAGTGGAAGCATGGGATTTGGCAAGGTAATCGGCAGCATAATTAGCTTCTCTTTTAATCAAGACAAAATCTGTCATCCAAGCCCTCGACAAAAAGCTGAGAAACGGCGCGAACAAGAGCTATAGGGCTGGAGGAAGCTTCAGGTGAAGTAATTAATTTGTACGCTTCAGCACTGTTAGTTTGGCATTGAATCCTCTCAAAGCCATAAGACCATGCAAGGTTGAGACCTTCATGAATGCCCCAAAGTTTAGTTTCAAGCACAGAAGAGAGACCTACAGACTTTGTGAACCCAACTAAGAAATCACCATCCTGGTTTCGTATGAGGCCTCCAATCGATCGCATGGAAGAGTCTTGGCTAAGGGCGTCATCCGTGTTAAGGGTCATCCATCTCGATACAGCAGCCACCCATTGGATAAGTGTAGGGGCCATATCATCCGGAGTAGCTTCGAGAGGGCAAGAGTAGAGTAATGTTGTGCCCAAGTGATGCTAAGGTGGTAGAGTTCAGCGTTAGACATACCTTCGCCAGTGAAGATGAGAGAGTTGCGTCTTTTCCAAATCTGCCAAATAAGAGAAGAGGAGACAATCTTTCATGGGATATCAGTTCCGGGAAAAAGATAGCTTGCCCCAAGGTTTCGGAGCAACCACTCCTCAAGAGGAAGATCAAGGAAATCAGGCAACTGATGAGCATGGTCGAAAGCAGCCCAAAGATCCTTTGTGTGGGAGCAGTCTCGAAGAATATGGGTGACAGATTCATCACCGACGCCACAAATGTTGCAACAAGGGGTGTCAGTGAGGTGACGGTGCCAGCGAGAGAGATTAGAAAGAAGCTTATCATGTAGGGAGAGCCATAGGAAATATTTGATACGTTCAGGCACCTGCAGCTTCCAAATAGTAGACCATTTGTTGTCTTTAGTATCCCAAGAATCATGGGATAGTTGAATATACGCCGATTTTACAGAGAAATAGCCATGCTTGCCACATCGCCAAATGCATTTGTCAGAGCCAGCTTCTGAGACGGTGCAGGGATATTGTGGAAATGTTGCAAAGCTGAAGTAGTTAGGAATCCATTCAAGAGATTCCAATCCCATGTTCCGTTAGGTTATACTACGTCGCGGACAAGGAGATCGTCGGCAATAGGCACATTCTCGGCACGAGAATTAATTAGGGGACCAATATTCGGAATCTATGAATCGTGCCAGAATCGGGTGGAGGCACCATCGGATACGGACCATGAAAGAAAACTGTAGAACGAGGGCCATACCTTGGAAATGGCTCGCCAAAGGTGAGAGCAGTTTGGACGTGTAATAGCAGAGGGACAGGTTTCCAATATCTTGTATTTTTGGCGAAAGAGCTTGACCCAATAATCATCTTTGTTTGTAACAATGCCAAAACATATCTTCATGAGGAAAACAATATTGTGATTTTGAATTTGGTGAACTCCAAGACTGCCATTGGCTCTCGGCTGAGATAATAAATCCCAATTAACAAGCAAGATACCCTGCGAATTGGGAGAGGTACCCCAAATAAATCGCCTGATTATCTTTTCAATGTCATTACAAATGCGAGAAGGGAAGCGACAAGTTTGCATGAAGTAGGTTGGAATGGCCGAGAGAACAGAGTTTGCAAGGGAAACTCTACCAGCGAAGGAAAGACAACGGGCCGACCAGCCCTCCAATTTCTTGCGAATTTTATCAAGGAAAAAATTGTAGAACTCACATGTAGCTCGTTTGTGCATAACCGGAATGCCAAGATAAACTCCAAGGTTAAGGACATGTTGCATTCCAAGCTGCGAGCAAATCGCAGGAATAGAATCGTCATCAATATTTCCCGAGAAATAGACTTGGGATTTAGCGTTGTTGACTCGATGTCCCGAGTACCGACCGAACTCGCTAAGAATGTTGCTTATAAGGCGAGCTTGGTCAATAGAGCTTTAATTTGTGCATTTGTATCGTATTTATATAATTTTTAACTTATAATCGTATTTAAAATAATTTTTATATATATTTTAAATTCTTATATGTTTATTGTACCCCCAATAGGGAATAGAGAATGGGATGCAAGTATAGAAAGGATGCACTTGCATCCGTTACTGCTGAGAATAGAGCCGCATGGGCGAGAGAGACGCCTGTCCATGGCTTTTTTTATAATATTGATATTATGGTCTATTTTTTAATATTTATTATTAAGAATTTATTTTTGAATTTTAATTTTTCTAATATTTGTTATTAGGATTCATTTTATTTAATAATTTTTATTAGGGGCCCATTTTTTTTTTAATATTTGTTATTAGGCTCTACTCTACAAATTGATTTTTTTTCTAATATTTGTTATTAAGTGTCCAATTTTTTAACATTTATTATTATATGCTCAATTTTTATCAATACTTATTATTAGGGCCTGGTCTTCAAATTAAATTTTTTCAAATATTGTTATCAGGGTCCAATTTTCTCCAATACTTACATTAGAGCTCTAATTTTTTTAATAATTGTTATTAGGGCCTTAATTTTTCCAAGTCTTTTATTAAGGGCTCGACTTTTCCTCAATATTTATTATTAGGTGTTTAATTTTCCCAATACTTGTTAATAGGGGGCTAATTTTTTTTTCAATATTTGTTATTAGGCATATACTCTTAAAATTTATTTTCCCCTTAATATTTGTTATTAGAGGCCAAATTTTTTTCTCTCTATTTGTTATATTAGGGATCTACTATTAAAATTCAATTTCTCGTGATATTTATTACTAGGAGTCCAGTTTTTTCTCAATACTGTTCATTAGAGACATATTTTTTAAAAAATATATTTGTTATTAAAGATTCATTTTTCTAATACTGATATTAGAGACCCATTTTTAAAATTTATTTTTTTAATACTTATTAGGGCCTAATTTTTAAGTTCGTCCTATGACCATTAATATCTCAGGAACAACTACATCATGAGCAAACACAAGACCAATCTCACAACTCAGAAATTCAAGACCCATCGCAAAAAGACCAAGATCTATCAAATGGCCCTTGACCTACTAGTGGCATACAACCACATTACTAACCAATCTATTTAGTGGCAAGATTTCCATGACCAACAATTCTTTCAACCTTGACAAGGTTTCCATGCTTATCAGGGTACCAATTTGTAACCGTCGTTGCAAGAGGATTTACGTACATATGTTATAGACCCCTTAAAGAATCACTAACAACTTTTCGTCAAATTCATAGCAATATTGCAACATGCTCCCCAATGGAGTTCCATCAAAGGGGAAACAATACGTGTTACTGTGGATGTCATGAGCAAATGGGACATCCCACAGAGTGACGTATATCCCTTAAAGATGTGGGGCTCACGTTTAGAAAAGCGATTGGAGGAAAATTGGCTGCCGAACAGAAAAAAATTCTTCGACACCTTGCGTTTGCGTCTCTTTGTTGTATTTTTGTGCTTGATTTAGGTCTCAAACGTGTTTTGGAAAAGGTAGAATTTTCAGCTTTTCTAACGCTGCTTTTTCAGTGTAAATCTGGGTTTTACCGGCTCCGTTCGAATGTTTAATTGTAAAATAAAGTTTGAATATTTAATTGGATTTATTTCATTTTAAAAAAAATTAAATTAAATCAAAACTGAAATCCGAATGAAATAAAGTTTTGATATGTATAATTACAAGGCTTAAAGATTCAATAAGCACTTATATTTTTGTAAAAAAAATTAATTAAGCTCTTGAATTTTTTTTTTTTACACTCAATTAAGCCTTCAAGCTCAAGAAAAAAAGTCAATTTGACCCTTTGACTAACGTTAACCGTTAACTTTAACAACTTTTTTTTGAAAAATTTCTTTTAACACGTGTAGCAGATAACTCCACTTCTTATTTCTATGAATTGTTAAATTTAATTTTTTTTAAAATAGCTAAAAACAGGGAAAATTTTACTTTTTCAAAAATTCTGGAAAATTCTAAAAAAGTATTTTAAAAATATAAAAAAAATTAATTTTAAAATTTATTTAAAAATAATATTTTTTTCAAAATATTAAAATATTTTAAAAAATTAAATATTATTATACAAGTATAAAAAATAAAGTGAAAAAAACAATGAAAATTATTTTGATATTTAAAATATATTTAAGACTATATTTTAAAAAAAATATTTTTTAAAAAATATAAAACAATAAAAGTTATTTTAAATTTTTTTATAATTGTATAATAATAGTATTTAATTTTTTAATTTTGTATTTTATAAAAATATTTTAATCTTTTGAAATTATTACATATTATTTTTAAATAAATTTCAAAATTAAAAATATTTTATGTTCTTAAAATAATTTTTAGAATTTTTTATATATTTTTTAATTTTTTCTGTTTTTATATATTTTTTAAAAATTAAAATTTAAAAATTCCTAAAAACGACAAGTGCAATTATCATGTAGCGATATATGTCAAAAAAATTTAAAAAAATCGTTAAAGTTAATGGTCAACGTTGGTCAAAAGACTAAATTGGTTTTTTATTGAGTTTAAAGGCTTAATTGAGTGAAAAAAAGATTTAAGAGCTTAATTGATTTTTCGTAAAAGTTTAGGGGCTAATTAAACCCTTAAGCCTAATTACAATAATTCAAAATTCATTCATCATATTAAATATTCAAGTTAATTGCACCACACGTCCTCAAATTACGACATTTATTTTAAAATGGTCCCTAAACTTTAGAACATCTCTCAAATTATGACCTTTATTTTAAATTGGTCCTCAAACTTTTGAGCATTTTAGTTTAATCCTCAAACTATTACTCTCATTCTAAATTGATCCTCAAACTTTTTGAGCGATCTAATTCCATCCACAAATTATCAATATATGCTAACCATATCTTATGTTAATAAAATTTTTATAAAAATTGTTAATTGTCATGAAACACTGATATGTATTATGTAATAATATGATGAGGTATAAACGAAAATTTGAGGATGAAATTAGAATGTTCAAAAAGTTTGAGGACTAATTTAGAATGAGAGTCATATTTTGAGGATGAAACTGGAATGCTCAAAAGTTTGAGGACCAATTTAGAATAAATGTCATAATTTGAGGATAAAATTAAAATGTTATAAAATTTAGGGATCAATTTAAAATGAGTGTCATATTCTGAGGACATGTGGTGCGATTAAGTGAATATTTAATTAAAGAGTTATCACGTTTTAGATATTTATACAAAATACGCTATTATTTTATGTCTTGTTTTATTTATATATGGATAAATTATAAATTTCATCATTTGATATTCTTTTCATTCCTATTATGGACATTAAACTTTGATAATTTTTAATTTTATCACTTAAATTTGATGTTGCGTCATTTTTTATCAATTAACCGTTAAATCACAAATAATATAATCATATGACTTAATTTATTAATATTTAATTATTTTATGATTTATTTTATTAATACTTATGTCACTAGACACCAACTAAAAATTTAAAATTAAAAAAATTAAAATCCTTCACCACCATCAATGGCGTCTCTAGATATCGGTATGCCACCTCAAGAAAACATCACTCGTTCTCTTTTTGAACTCTGCCTCATGAAAAAATTATTTTATAATTCCGGCTCACCACGTCATCTATAGTCTCATCTATTAAGAAATAGTCAATTAATTTTTTTATTTTTTATAAAAAATATATTTTTTTATTTTTTACTATGTAAATAGGAAATGGATAATTATATAGAAATTAATTAAAAATGACATAAAAATAAAAATTAATAAACTAATTTTTAATGAATGAAAACCATATATAACATAGTGAATTCGACAATGCAATAATGCCCTCTGCCTCACCGATCATAGCACAAAACAAAGTTCTAAAAAGTTCACCTCCAAAACCCACCGCCACTTCATTCACATTTGTTCCGTTTTAGATCCCTATACTTCATGTAATAATAAAGAAGCAATATTATTTTTTGACAACAATACATGGAACCAAATACACCAGCATAACCAAAGAAATTTTCAATCCTCTAAAATTCTTCTCTTATTGGATTTTAGGAATTATATATTGTTTGCTGATGAGTTTTCTTCTTCATCGTACTAGTTTTAATTTTTCAATGTTAAGGGAGATACGAGAATTTTTATATAAAAAAAAAATTAGTGGTCATCATCATGTCGTCAAAAAAATATCAAACAAAATTTAAAATTGAAAAAAGTAAAAGAAGTCAATCGATGATATAAGCTTCATTTAAAGAACTTAACAGTGGAGAGGCTCTACTTGAGGGCTGAAAATAAAATATATAAGTTTGGATTTCATTCAACGATAGACGAAGAAAATCGACAAACAATAAATCAGAGCATACAACACTAGAATTATGAATTTTAAGGTGTTTTTTAGTTAAACAAATACTACGTGTAACACCCCATCCCCGGGTTAGCCGTAATCCGGTTCAGGAGCGTTACTAAAGTGAGAACAAAGCAAGAGATAGGTTACTTGTCGAACAAGTAACCTCGATATAGATAACTTGCAACGCAAGTAACCTAGACACAACCATAGAAGACATACAAGCAATCCACAATAATCAAAACAAACACACTTAGCATGCTAATTTAGATACTAATTTGTTTCATTTCATTTCAAGTATGAATTTAGGCTACTACTTTTATTGTTGTAACACACTTTATTACATATAAAATGTGCATACCATTAGCAAGAACTAAGCGTAACATTATTCTTTCAATTAGCTTACTTGCATCTCAAGATACTACTTAATTAACCAATCAACATGATCATTACAAGGCATCCTCTATCATTCGAATAGCCATAGCATATACAAGAATGGTTCATTTCATTTTCAAGTTAATTCATCAAGTAGCTTTTCTAGGCATCTTTACTTCATGTAATTACATATGCATGTTCAATACATACCTTAGCTCCAATCCAAGCATTGTCGAATCATACCAATGGTCTTAAGAACAAATGCATGATCATACAATATTGGTCTAGTATTCGAATGATACAAGGTTCAACAAACATTGAATTACTTTCACAATTTGCGCAGCATCTTACTTATTATATGCATATCAACATAGTTCATATACATAGTTTAAGGTATTCAAGGTTGGTTATATGATAGGCCCAACAAAACATTACATATAATAGTCATATATATACACCCAAAATGCATGTTCAAAGCTAACTATTACAAGTTCTAGTGCCACCAAACTAGGAGCATACAAAAAGTATGAAATCATATTTTCAAGCTTGATTCAAAACGTTGCTTCGAGTTCAAGATATCCTCTTGAAAGTGTCCTTAATCTGTTATGGGAAGAATGAAGAGTAGAGTGGTAAGTACAAGTTATGTACTTAGTGAGGTAACACTAAGCTAACCAATTTCAAGTTTATTTATCCAGTGTACAAACATTTCAAGGAATCAAGATCATCACTACAAGTCATATACTATTCGAATTTATGGGGTAAACATAGGCAAGCTTCACATATCACACATTCAACATAGCAACATCCATCATGTATACCTATCATGCTATTCGAGTTATTGCTTAGAGGACAAGCAATCAAAAACACCAAGTACCAAGTAGGCATTCTTGCACAATAACATCATCTATGCATTTCTTTCATGCGAAGTAACTAGTTATACAATTATTCATGTGTTATCTTTCAAGGCAAGGATGTTCATTCAAAATCTTGCAAAACAAGTAATGTTCACATCACACATCCAAGACAAACAATGTTCATTTCAAGTTATTAATCCATCTTATAACACCATTCGTAAGTAGTTTACTAGATAATCAAATCTTCAACAATATGCACCGAAGTGCCAATATGCACCGTCGTGCCAATATGCACCGTAGTGCCAATATGAGCTCTAGATTCTAAGGCATGCCCTCCTATCTATCCAAACTAGCTACCAAGGTTGTTTGATTATCAATTTCATTCAAGCTTTATACATTTCATTAATCAAGACATGATTATGCCATTCAAAGGCCAAGCCCTTAGGCTTATGGAGTCTTAACTCCCAAGACAAGTTTATCCATGCCATTCGAATGGCATGAACACAAGGTGGTACCATTGTTCATTTTATTTCAAACAAGTCATGCATATCAATCACAAACACATTCATATGTATACAATGTGCGTACCTTATTCTCCAAGCAAGCATGCCATTTCTTACCTTTGGCATAAGCAATGCAACATGTCAAGCATTTCATTTCATTTGCTTAACAATCAAGTAAACAAGTAGAACATGGCATCAAACAAGTTGTCATTCATATCAATCTTCCCTTAATTATCCAAATATATATTAGGTCATGTTACATGGCAATGTCATTGAATTAACATAATAACAAGATTGGTTAGGACCTAAGTCCTAACCCTAAGGAAGGTTACACTCACAATACTCCTAGCTAATCACTTGTCTTATATCCAAATCCCTTTGCCTCTTGCTTTGGGATGTTCACTCATTTCTTCCTCTTACACAAACTTGTTGTCCTTGGTCTAGCAAGCACAACACATACAATTCATCAAAACATGCACATAATGTCACACATATATAGTAGCAATGTTACCACATTTGTACCTAACGTTTAGCTACTGTTTTTATGCTTTCTTTTAAGCATTTCTTACTTGTTCCTCTAAATTGTTATTACCTCATTTTAGGACATAATTGGACAGGTTACAATGTCCCAAAACTGTTTTGGAAACAGTTTGCTTCTAGGTGCAAAAATAGTCCGAAACTGCCCAGGACACTGCTGTTTGGCAGTTTGCACACTATCCCTTTAAATGATCATATCTTTTAATCCGTACGTTGGAATTTCTATTAATTTATACCTTTGGAAAGATAATAAAATTTTCTTTATGACCATATAAGGCTTGAATTTTATTTCTTATCCAATTAATACACTTTATTGTTCAAAGGCAGGGCATTTACACTGTCTGGACAATTTGCACTGTCCAGCTATTTCTAATTACAGTTTTCAGCATAGGACCCAGATTTCAGTTATGTTTTCACCTAATGAAAGTAGACATACTAAGGATCATGTCACTAAAATTTCAGTCCTGAATTTGATCTATACAAATTTTGGTGAATTTTCAAAGTTACTGCCCAGAACAGAGCAATTATGGGCAGGTTGCACCTATTCACATTTTAATTCCTTAAATTCATTTTAACCAATGTTTTGGCCCTAGAATTCATTTCATATGAAATCATAAACATGTTTAATCAATGTTAATTCTTTTTTCAAGGTATCCAAAACATATTAAGTTGGTTAAGTTGCTTAATTTTGCATGTTTACACAATTTGTTCTTACTAAAACAGTTTCTAGGCTATATGACTTTGTTCATACTTTTATCTTTCTTTTCCGCCATTGGTTACTAACAATTTAGCTTGTTACACATTAATTACATTACCTAATCATGATCATGTTCAATTCATTAGTTCCATAGCTCAATTACATGTTCTAACAATTCAATTCTTACAACAGCATTTCATTTCAAATTTCCAGCAACCTATGTTATCACAAATTCAACAATTCAAACATAAAATCAATTGAAATAGCATGTGATTACCTTACTTAAGCTGAACCCTAACTGAATTTAACCTCTTACCAAACTCAATCCAAATAGTTCCTCAACACTCCATGGATAAACAATAGAGCTTTCTCTCTATTCTCTCTCTTTTCTTTCTTAATTGGTGATGAATAATGAGAAAGAAGATGGGTATTACCCCTCCATAGTGGCCGGCTAAGACATGGAGTAAAGGACATGTGTCATGTCCATTTTTTATTATAATTTAGCATGCATTGCACAAGATTTCTAATGATTCATTTTGATCCTCTTAATTTGGTTCTTCTCTTTGTATATCTTTTATTTTCAATCCTTAATCGATTGACATTCATTTTCTTTCTTTTGATCACTATAATTGATTTCTTAATTCTATTCAATTAAGTCATGATTCAACTATTTAAGAATTCTAAATAGTGGTAACATTCTAAGCTCTATTTAGGTGATTTACACTACGTTCATATTCTGAAAGGCGAAATGAGATTGTATAAAAAAATTACGACTCGTCAATCATGGCCAACGACAGTCGACTGTGGTCAAAATCTGGTAAATGAATAGAAAAAAATAATATTGGAAATGAATAAAAAGTGACTTGTATAGTGATACAAACTCATTTAAATTTTTTAGTGTAAATTTAGATTTTTTAAAATGACTCTATATGATATTATCTTAGTGTAACTTTAGATTTTTTAAAACGATTCTATTTTGGTACCATTTGTCTTGACGTTGTTAACTATTTAATGATAAAGTGATTAAAACATTAATAATTTAAAAATTAAGGGACAAAATTGAAAATTTTAAAGTTGAGTGGTATAAATTTATAATTTACCCTTTATTTATTATCTTGCGTCTAGTTCCTCCCTGTCTGTAAATTGTAATCTATAAATAAAGCAGGTGATAGACTTGGCTTGAATACATTCGATAGGCAGCAGTATCAGCATTCAGCACCAATTCCTCTTCTTTTTTTTTTTTTTTCAGTTTTTAATGGCACTTTCCCTTTCTCAATCCATAATAAAGCTCACCTCAATCTCCAAGCCCCGTCCTTCCTCGTCTCGTCTCCTTTCCCTCCGACCCCAATCCAACCGACCCGATTTTGCCGACCCTGCCGATCCTTCCTCCGACTCTGATTCCCACTCCGATCCGCTCATTCGGAAACTCGAAGACGCCATCCACCGGATCATCGTCCGCCGTTCAGCACCCGATTGGCTTCCTTTCCTCCCCGGATCTTCTTACTGGGTCCCGCCACCCACCTCTCAATCTTATGGGCTTACCCAGCTAGTTGAGAAATTGACCCCGGAGGACCCCATTTCCACCTCCACCTCAACCACCGTCCGAGGTTGGCCCTCCTCCGACTATTTCATCAAAGGTAATTTCAATTTCCAATTGCGTATTGATTTTGGGCAAAAAATTACCCCGGCATTAGAATTCGAATTCAATGCCCAATTCAACTTGGCGTTGTAAGTTGTGGATTTATTTGGATTTGGTGTTTTGACATGATTTTTCATGAATTGGGCGTATCTTAATAAGATTTCGCTATCGCAGTTGCTTTGGATTGGAAATTTAGCGATTGAAATGTTGCATTAACAGTGGAAAAGATAAGAATATGTTTGTGCTCGACAGAAAGAAAAAAAAACGCCACTTCGTTACTGTAAACTTTACCACTTGATTCTTGGATTTGTGTTCAAATGCAATGTCCGTTGAAGCTTTAGATTTTCGCAGCAAGTAACAGATAACCTCTTTTATTTTTTTAACTTTTACATGGCGGTATGCTTCTCTATGGTTACCAAGAAAGTTTGCAAATGATAGGGCTTCACACGAAAGTTTGAATAATAATTTGCTTTTGGGATGTTTTTTACCTGGTATTTGTTCTTTTTACACTTGTATTACATTATACAGTCCGTAAAGTTTTAAGATTAAGTTGTACGGTTGCTTTTCATGTGAATATGACGAGGATACAATCTCGCCTCAGATCCAGACTATGGAAACCTGTTTCCTAAGTATTTCTGATAGGCAGAATATAATGTTCTTTTCTCCTTTTTTGCAAATGAGATCGCACTGCGAGCTATGTTACTTGGATCTTCTGTCTGACATATGGTTAATATTTTTTGAAGTTTTTTCCATATATTTGGATGGTCTTAAATAGACAAGTCTCCGTACTCAGGTCCGGATATCTGCCGGACAAAGGGTTGAGTACTCGTAAAAAAAAATTGGAGAGGTGAAGCAACATATAGTATAGGGATAGAAGAAGGAATTAAAGATGTTGAGATCCGACCTATTAGATAAAACCTCTTGAAGGTAATTGCATAAAATGATTGTGCTAAGTTTTTGTTCCAATATACTTACGTCCAGATACGCGTCTGACAAAGGTTTCAGACTTAGGTACTTATAGAACAAATGAAGAGTTGGAGCAACATATAGCGTAGGCACAGAAGAAGGAATCAAAGATGTTGAGACTCGACCTATTCGATATCACCTCTTAATCGTAATTGCATAAAGTAATTGAGCTAAGTTTCTGTTCCAATATAATGTTCTTTACAACATTGCAGGCGGAGCCCCACATCCAGCAGAGGTGGACATGACTTCAAATACTTCTCTATCTGAGGATGAGGAAGGATGAAGTCTTGCAATAATATGGGGTAAGCTATATTTTGCTTGTTGCGTAAAAATTTTGCATGCCTAATAGAAGTGTGGAGTTTTTACTGCTTTTATTAAGCATTTCTATCACCAATCATAGCTAATGAAATTTTGCTGGCTCATCTAGAATTGTGAAGTTGTAGAAACATGTAGACCTGGAAATTTGTGTATTTATGTGGAGCTAGTGTTTGAGTTTTGTACCATGTTGTGTTTTAGTTAATTTTTTTCATGTTCTGATCTCGTCTGGCGTTGGCAGGTCTAGAAAGGGTGTAAGAACACATTCCTTTAAAGGAAAGGCTGAGGCATTGTACAGATGCAATGTGTAGTCTAGTGGAGTATAAATAAATTGTTTCTAAAATTTCACAGCTGTGTTGTAATTCATCTGATTTAGCTTTCTTGTATTTCATTATTTTGCTTGTGTAAATAATCAAATCTTATGAATACTGATTGTAAAATTTAAACTTTATGATGTATCAATTATCAAAGTAAATTAAGTAGTTAATCCAAGAATTTGGGTCACATGTTGCATACAAGTGAAATTTGTAGATTTGATCATTCACATGTCTTGTGTGTGTGTATTTTCATGTCATGAATTCTAACAACTTTTTGGATTTCCAGAGGAAAATGTAATGAAGCATGACATGGTGATAAGTTATGTTTGATAATTGTAGACGTTACATGGTTTTGACGTGTATGGTCTAATTGTTATAACAAATTGTGCTGAATACTAGGACCAGGACTAAATTATTGAGAGTTGTCCTATTTGCTGAAGCTTCTATTTTCTGGTAGGTTTGTTTGTAGCTTGTCCATTTCTATCACTCTTTAAACATTCTAATATCTGCAACTTATAAGCTATCCACTCTAGAAACTATGGCGTTCTGGAGGAAAGCTCAAATTTTTTATTATTTATTTTAGTCTTAAATATAAAATTAGTGCTTAATGTATTTTATTTTTTTTATTTAGGTGTTTAAACTATATTTTTGATAAAATAATTGCTTAAAGTTTTTATTTTTGTCGAAATAGTTGCCTTACTTTAAAAGAATCCAACGCGAAACCATTAATTGACATGTGGCAAAAAATGTTTTAGGCATTTATTTAGACTAAAATATAAATTGTAAGCGTCTATTTCATCTAAAAATAGTTTAGATACTTAAATAAAAATCTGAAATACTATTTTTTGACAAATTTAAAATTTAATCTTAATTCTACCCTTGATAAAGAGGGAAAATAAACTCTAAAAAAAGGAAGGAGAGTGTTCCCAGTGAATTTAGAACTCATGGCTTAAAAAATTACAAAAGATAAAAAATGAACAGTTTAACAAACAGATGAAATGTGTTTACTCAAAATATAAAATACTTTAAACACCTTTTTTATATTTAAGACTTTATTTTAAGCATCTTCGGAAACAACTGGTGTTTACCGATAGAATTGATAATATTATTCTTTTAATGTTAGCCGAAATATGATATCATGGTTTTATTATTCTCACTGGAGTTTAGTAAATCAATTTAAGAACACAACGAGCAGTTCTGGTAAAAAAGGAATTATTGTTAAAGTAATCCGTTTGTACAATGCGTATATTTTAAAGGTTAAAAGTAAAAATGAATACTACCATGTAATAATATCATAATATTAAAAAAATAAATTAACTTAAAGTTTATAAAATAAGAGATTCACTAATCGGCCGAGTGACCAAGAATGTTCGTGTTGTTTCATTTTGTATGGGTTCAAATACTAGTATTTACTTTGTAAAAGTAATTTATCTCTACTTAATCAAAAAAATTCATAAGATAAACTACATAAATGACCACCTAATAATAAAGTAAGTTCTATTTTGACCATTAATCTATTAATTTTGTCAATTAGATCATTAAACCATGAAAATGCTATCAATTAAGTCGCATGTTGTTAAAACCTAATGGGGAGGTGATGTGACAGTTAATGAAAATTAGTGTAATTATAGTTTTGATCCATACTTACATATTCTATTAATTTAGTCATGATTTTAATTTAATTTAAACAAAAAAATTAATCCTTTAACAAGAGGGTGAAAACCAAAATTAAGCCTCCAAAAGAATTCAATCCCAGGACAAATGAGAGGAATTGGAAGGTTGTTATCGCTGAGCCGAGTACAATTTGTTCCACGTTTGGTTTAAGATCTGCAACTTTTAATTAAATTTTTACTCAAGGTGAAAATTAATGAGGTAAAAATAGGGGGTTATAATAGATTCAAACTCAAACATATTAGACTCTCATAAAAAGATATTGTCATTGAACCAAATACAATGCTTGATATAATTTGACAATATTATATATGTATATATTAAACTATAGTTAATAAACTACAAATATAACAACCTATAATATTACATTCTTAATTTAATAATATATAATAGTTTGGCTTTGTAAGCGAGTGTGGCATTTGCTTCACAGACACCACAAAGATGAACTGGAGAGTGTTGGAAGAGACGGTCGCACCCTTTAAAATTTTAAATTTTTTTAATTTAAATGTTTTTTTATATATTTTATTAATAATTTATTTTTACACCTTTATATTTTTCATATAACTTCTTAATATAAAGTTTTGCGTTTGTCCTTTTCCCTCACCCTCTCGAATTTATAAGGCTCGTTATTTTCCTCACGACTATTTCTTGAATGCCAATTTTGGTTCGAACCCATCTGTGGCGCAGTCTTTGGGGTATTCCAAATATTTTGGCTAATGGCTTACAATGTCAGATTGGTCAAGGTACGGGCGTGTCGACTTTGGATCATATATGGGTCCCGGAAATTTCAGCTTCTTTGTTACAACAGTTTCGAGGTAACGACACCTACGGTTTCGTTTGCTATTGTTGTAGGTAAACGATTGTTTAGGCAGAAAAACTGATAAATAAACGCTCGTTAGAGACCAAATTAATAACTATTTGACGAGAAAACGAGGAACAAACACCTGATAAGGTTGCTAAACGCAACCAAAAACAATTATGCATGCTCAGCTCTAATTTTTCAGGTTGAAACATAGCTTTCAATTCAAAGGGGTTTTAAGACGGCCAGCGGCAAAATCAAAACTTTTATAGTGGGATAAAAATAGGTTTTGAGGTACAAAAATTCTCATATCACTACAATATAATATAAAGCCACAGAAGTTGTTGCCCTTCGCCAATATATTAAGCCAGTGAGAGAGATTGGACCCAGACTTATGTGGTTGGTTGAAGAAATCAAGGAGTTGGGAGTCCGAGATGAGATGTATTTATGATTTTTAAACTTATTGTAATAAAAGACCTTTTCAAATTCAATAAAGAGTTATTTTTTATGAGCAAAATGTCTTATGGAGTTAATGGCCCTTCGATTGCATTCATGCATTTGCACAGTTTCCTTCCTTGCTTGTGTTGTTTCTTTTTTGAGAAATTCAGTTTATCATTTGTGCATACATTCATACACGACAAAAACTAATCAAGGATAAAAAAACATGGCAGAATTTTCAAAATAGCTAAAACAACCCATAAGTACGTTACGCGAGCTCAGACTAGAGCCATAAACATTGAAGAGAGATTGACAACCATTGAAACAACCCAGAAAAGCACTCAAGATAAGCTTGAGAAGATAGAGAATGATTTGAAGAAGGAAATGGAGTTGGCACGTTGAAAAACCATCAGTTCAATTGTAGCTATGTTTGGATTCAAGGATCCAGATGCGTTAGAAGGTGGTGAAGAAGTAAACCTGCTGCCTAAGTTCCAGGGGATGGCTTTTGCCCATCAGAAAGAAACTACTTCATCTAAAGTGAAGATTTTACCTCACCCTGCTGGGTCCTTTATCCGTAGTGAAGTAAAGATGAGTGTTGAAGAAATCCCTGAGGTACCTGACCTCGACGAAATTGCTGATAAAGTCAAGGATGAGAAGAAATGGGAAGATCGTTACAAAAGGCGTGAGGAAATGATTAAGTCATCTCAAGAAGGGAATACAAATGGTAATATGGAGGCCAAAGATCTGAGTTTGGTAACTCACCTTGTCGTTCCTCCGAAGTTTAAGCTCCCTGATTTTGAAAAATACAATGGGACCACTTGCCCATCAGATCATTTGACCATGTACTTCAGGAGGATGACAGCACATTTAGATGATGAGAAATTACTTATTCACTGTTTTTAGGATAGCTTAGTGGGGTCAGCATCTCGTTGGTACACACAGTTGAGCCGGGTTAATATTCGATCGTAGAAAGATTTGGCAAAGGCATTTAGCGAGCAGTACAAGCACGTTAGTGATATGGTTCCAAACCGTCTAGTTTTTCAAGGGATAGAATATAAGCATCATGAAAGTTTTCGACAGTATGCGCAAAGGTGGAGGGACGTGGCTGCTCAGGTACAACCACCATTGTTGGAAAATGAAATCACCCCAATGTTCGTGGAGACGCTGAAAGGATCTTTTTATGATCGTATGATTAATCATGCAACCAAAAGCCTCTCAGAAATGCTGATAAGTGGAGAGCTGATTTTGGCGGCTGTAAAGAGCAGAAGGCTAGACGGAGGAAAAACCAAGAAGTAGTATAAGAAGGACAATAAGGCCAACGCAACCAATGCTTACAACCCTAATTACTCAAAGGGTGTGGTTTTTAGCAAGCCAAGTGTCACGACCACAGCACCTGCTGCCACAACTGCACCCAAGGAAGAACGAAGATATCAGGGAAGCTCGAAGCATTACTTCTCGCCTATCCCAATGACATATGCATAATTATTCGAGGAATTAGTTAAGACTCAAATGATGCTACCAAGACATGTCCCACCTTTTTCTCCCCCATACCCACTGTGGTATGATGAGAAAGCACAATGCGACTATCATGCAAGAATCCAGGGACACACCATTGAGAACTGCACTGCGTTCAAAAGGGTGGTGGAGGACCTGAGGAAATCTGGCATGTTATCATTCGATACCTCAAAAGAGAAGGGAAACCCTCAGCTAAATCACCAGAAGGTAGGAGTGAACGCAGTCATGAAAGATAGGACCGAGTAATTAGGGGAGATGTTGCTGAGGTAAAAGCATCCATGAGGTGGGTATAGACCCATTTGGTTGTATCTGGAATACTAGAAGGAGAAATTGAGAGGATAACCGTAGGAGGTGGGATGTATTGTGGGTACCACAAGTAAGAATGACATTGGATCGAGTGCTGCCAGGAGTTTAGGCAACGGGTCCAGAAAAAAATGAATAATAAAGAAATTGAGTTTTGCAAGAAGGGAAGTGAGGAGCACATGTTGGATGTGTGTGCATCAAAGGAGTCATCCTCTAAGAAATACACTAGAATGAAGCCTTTGGTGATCAAATCCAAGACAAAGATTAATGAAACTACCAGGGGTATAACCCCAAGACTGATTATCAAGGCATATGTTCATTTCCCTTATAGGGATAGCAAGCAAGTTCCTTGGAGCTATGCTTGCACAGTAGCAAGCCTAGGAGGCATGTCGACTGAAGAAGAGAAGTAAGCCATTTTTCGAAAAGTGGAAGGCTCTATTCCCCACCGAAGATAGAGGACAGAGATGCGGCGCAGAGAAAAGCTGCTAGCGAGCCGAATATAGAAGGAGAAAAGGATTTCTTTCAGGAAAAGGCACCCGTAGTTCATGAGCCAGTGAAGGAGTGAGAGGCTCCAGAATTTTTGAAAATACTCAAGCACAGTGAGTATAGTGTGGTGGAGCAGCTACACAAACTTCCTGCCAGAATCTCTATGTTATCTTTACTACTAAGTTCCGCGGGACATCGGGACGCCTTGTTAAAAATTTTGAACAGAACTTTTGTATCCAAGGAGATCACGACCGAGAAGATGGATATGTTGGTCAACAATATTGCTATTAACAATTTTATTTCATTTAATGATGAAGAAATTCCTGCAGAGGGAAGAGGATCGTGCAAGCCCCTCCATATTTCTACAAGATATAAAGGATATATGTTGCCCGATGTTCTGATTGATAATGGGTCGACTTTAAATGTTCTCCCTTTTGCAACGTTGAAAAAGTTGCCTATTGATAGCTCTCATATGAGAGCTTATCAAAATACAGTACGGGCCTTTGATGGGACCCAAAGGGATGTGCTTGGGAAAATTGAAGTTTTCTTGCAAATTGGACCATCAACGTTCGAGGTAGATTTCGTGGTCATGGACATAAGGCGCAGTTATAGATGCTTGCTCGGGCTCCCATGGATCCATATAGCAGGTGTTGTACCCTCTACCCTTCACCAGAAGCTGAAATTTGTGATGGATTGGCAGTTGGTGACGGTGGGCGCAGGTGAGGAAATCATTGCATCGGTAGTCATTGATGCACCATACATCGAGGTAGATGAGGGGGCGCTTGAGTGTCATTTCAGGACATTAGATTTGGTCAATGCAACATTCGTCACTGAAGGGAGTAAGGTACCTGAACCAGAGTTGTCAAGCTGTGCCAAGATGCAGGTGAAATAGACGCTTGGAAAAGGAGCCGAAGTTGGAAAAGGGTTTGGGAAGAAACACCAAGGAAGACTGTATCTTGTGGTTATTCTAGCAAAAAATGATAGATTTGGCTTGGGCTTCAAGCCCAGCAAATGGCAAAGAAAAGTAGAGATGAGGAAGCATCAAGAGAGGAGGGGGCAAGCCTGAAAGGGGAAGAGATTGAGTGGGAACCAATGACATACCCGCCCCTGAGCCACAATTTTAGATCTAGAGGTTTTCTAGATCCTGATGCCTGATTTGATAAAAATGAGGAAGGAAAGAACGACCTCTGCGAGGGTTTTGAGAAGCTGAGCATCAATGCCCTGATGGATGAGGAATGAGAAAATGAATACTTGTCCAAGATTTGCCCTAGCTCTGAACTGAACAATTGGACCGCTGAAGAAATCCCTGAAGTTTTTAAGACAGTCTCAGAGTAATTCTCAAAACCAACTCTTTTGCCTTTAGACCCGGGGGCAATTAGAGGTCTTATGTAAAAGGGTTTATGTTAAATAATTGATTTTGAATTCAATAAAGAATACATATTTTTTTGAAAATCTTGCGTGGCGAATTTTCTTTCATGAATAAAACCATAAAATATGAAAACCAAAATTTGTGAACAAACCAAAAATAAAAATCAAATCATTCTATCCATTTATTTATCTTTTCCTTGGTATATATTCCTTGCACTCTTCTTTGCAGGTCTTTAGATATCAACAGTTCAAATTACTCCGAGTCTGGCTCTAAAATTAACTTTGATGTGCCTTTATGCTCTAAGAAGTTGGAAATGTGGACGACGAGGAAGAATATGATTTACCTGATGACTTACTCAGAATGGTTGAAGGGGAAGAAAAACATATTTTACCCCACAAGGAAGAGTTGGAAATTTTGAATCTGGGTACTGAAGAGAATGAGCATGAGGTGAAGATTGGTGCCACTATTACAACCAAAACTCGGCAATGCCTGATCGAGCTTCTAAAAGAGTATAAGGACATATTCGCCTGGTCGTATCAAGATATGCCTGGATTAGACACTGATATTGTTATGCATAGGCTTCCTATAAAGGTTGGATGCGAGCCTGTAAAACAGAAACTCAGAAGAATGAAGACTGAGACACTCCTGAAGATCAGAGATGAGGTGAAAAAGCAATGTGATGCTGGGTTCCTTGAAGAAGCTAAATATCCTGAATGGGTAGCCAATATTGTTCCAGTCCCGAAGAAAGATGGAAAAGTATGAATGTGTGGTGACTACAGAGATCTTAATAAGGCAAGTCCTAAAGATAAATTTTCACTTCCACATATTGATACCTTGGTAGATAATACAACGGGCCATTTATCTTCTCCTTCATGGATGGGTTTTCTAGGTATAACCAGATAAAGATGTGCCCAAAAGATACGGAAAAGACAAACTTTGTTACACTTTGGGGAACTTTTTGCTATAAAATGATGCCTTTTGGTTTAAAGAATGCCGGGGCAACTTACCAAAGATCCATGGTTACTCTTTTTCATGACATAATGCACAAATAGATAGAAGTATATGTTGATGATATGATCACTGAGTCGCGATTTGAAGAAGAACACATGGAGAACCTAGAAAAGTTGTTCTCAAGGTTGAGAAAATTTCAGCTGAAGCTCAACCCTCCCAAGTGCTCATTTGGGGTTATATCTAGAAAATTGTTGGGTTTTTTTGTAAGTAGAAAGGGAATTAAAGTTGATCCTTATAAGATAAAGGCCATACAAGAACTCCCACCACCTCAAACACAGAAAGAGGTTCGAGGTTTTCTAAGGAGGCTAAATTATATTGCCCGATTCATTTCCCAATGATAGAAAAATGTGATCCGATATTCAGATTACTTAAAAAGAATAACCCAAGAACATGGAACGAAGAATGCCAAGCAGCCCTAGAAAAGATCAAGGAGCAACTGACTAGTCATCCTATATTGGGGCCACCTATTTCAAGCAAACCTCTAATCCTCTACTTAACGGTATACGAAAACTCTATGGGCTGCGTATTGGGTCAACAAGACGAGACCGGGAGGAAAGAAAAGGCGATATACTACCTTAGCAAGAAATTCACCGACTGCGAAACCAGATACTCCTCAATTGAGAGACAATGTTGTGCATTGGTCTGGACAGCTAAAAGACTAAGGCAGTACATGCTATACCACACTACTTGGCTAATTTCTAATCTGGATCCACTAAAGTATATGATGAAAGCCCCTGCACTGTTTGGAAGTTAGCTAGATGGCAGATGTTGCTGTCATAATTTGATATTCAGTATGTTAGTCAGAAAGTAATAAAAGGAAGTGCCATAGCTGACATTCTGGCAAGTCGTGCCCGTGATGACTATGAAGCTATGAATTTCAATTTGCCTGACGAGGATTTGATGTGTATCTCAGTAGAAAAGGATAAAGCTCAAATGCTTTCGTGCATCATGAATTTTGATGGTGCCGCAAATGTTTTAAGACGAGAAATTTGAGCAGTTCTGGTTTCACCTGAAGGAGATTATTATCCTTTTACCAGCTGTTTAAAATTCTTCTGCATCAATAATATGGCAGAATATGAGGCTTGCATATTAAGGCTAAGGGAGGCCATTGAAAGAAATATTCGGAATTTGAAAGTTTATGGAGACTTGGCGTTGGTAATTTACCAAATACGTGGCGAATGGGAGATGAATGATGCAAAGTTGATAGAATATTACAAGTTGGTCATTGAATTAACTAAAGAATTCGATGAGATTATTTTTAAGCATCTCCCTAGAGAAGATAACCATATGGTTGATGCTCTGGCTACCCTTGCTGCTATGTTCCAAGCAAATGAAGGTTCTAAGATGATGCCAATCAAACTGCAAATGTTAGATTCCCCAGCTCATTCTTATGATGTGGAAGAAGAAATATATGGCTTGCCATGGTACTATGACATCCGTAAAGACATAAAATTCCAACAATACCCATCATAAGCCACAGAAAATGAGAAGAAGACGATCGTAAAGATGGCATCAGGATATGTCATTGATGGAGAAATCCTCTACAAAAGCAGTTGAGACCAAGAGCTTTTAAGATGTGTAGATGCGAAAGAAGCCCAGCTAATTCTAGAGGAGGTTCACGAGGGAGTCTGTGGAACTCACCCCAGTGGCTTCACTATGGCTAAGAGGATTATGCGCTTGGGCTATTATTGGTCAACCATGGAAGGGGATTGTATTGACTATTCCCGAAAATGCCATAAGTGTCAAATTTATGCTGATAAGGTCCATGTGCCTCCCCAGTCTCTACATGTCATGTCATCTCCCTGACCGTTTTCCATATAGGGTACAGATTTTATTGGGCAGATTCACGCAAAAGCTTCAAATGGGCATCGCTTTATTCTGGTAGCTATCGACTACTTCACAAAGTGGGTCGAGGTAGCCTCGTACGCAAATGTCACTAGATCAACAGTATACAAACGTTGCCTATTGGCCTGTTTTAAACCATACAAACTTTCATCTAATTTGTAAACTAACTTAGGATCATAAGGAGTAAAACCAAGAGGAGGTTCCATGTAAACTTCTTCTTGAAGAAAATCATGCAAAAAGCATTATTAATGTCAAGCTGTTATAGTTTCCAGTTTTTAAAAGCATCAACAGCAATTAAAGTTCTTATAGTGGTAAGTTTAGCAAATGACTAAAGGTATTATAGAAATTTATGTGTAACACCATAAATTTTGGCTTAGGAAAAATATCTTGTTACAATCCTTATGGTGATTGAATTAGGAGACTTAATTACAGTAGGCTTGGCTTAGGACCGATTTACAATTAGAAGGAGTTGGAAGAACCAATTGAAGTGACCAAATAGATAAATAACCAAACTTGGTTGATTACATGCTAAATAGATAATTAAATAAAAACTTGAAGTGTTGGCACCTTGGGGAGATGGACACGTGTGGATGGTGAAGGATTGAATGAAATTAAACAAAATTCCATCATCTTTTCATTTTCTTTTGGGAACCGAAAGCCTAAATTTAGAGAGGGAAAGAGAGAAAGTGTTCATGGTGTTAATTAACTAAGGATTTTGGTGACATTGTGCTTAAATTATACTTGGGTGCTAAAGAATGTAAGCTTCCCTTTTATTATTCTTTGATTCGTAGTTTAACAATGTGATTGTTGGTAGTTTTGATTCAAACTTTGCTTGTTGAAATTCTTGCTTGATAGGAAAAACAAGTTTGGTATTGGTTTTGGTATAGAATAGGAAATTGTGTGAATTGAAGCATGATTGGTAACCAAAATATAGTGGTAAAAGTAGTTTGAACTATTTAGAATAATCATCAATGCTGGAAATAGTTGTATTGAATTCGTGTAAGGTTGAACCAAGATTTAATCGTGACTTTGAAGTTGCTCTGTTCGAGTTTAACATGGAATGAAACTATTTTCGGGCAATTAGCATGTTATGGACTGTTTAAACATTAAATTGGTAACACAATATTTGATTTAATGCATTTCAAGGCTGTAATAAGTTATGGGAAACCAGGGGAAGAGCTTAAAATGATATTTAAGGGATGTTTAAGTAATCTTTTAGTGGAGTAGAAACTGTCCTGCACTAGGGGATTTATATTGAGACTGTTTTGGGGAAATTAGTTAATTAAGCATTGTTTTGAAGTAAACGTAAGTGTTATTTTGTGACTTAAAATTTGATAGTTAGTTTATGGTAAATTGGATGTATTTAAGTTTGATAGGAAAATGGATTTAAGGTGACAAAGCATGTAGTATAGGAACTGGGCAGTTTCGAAATGCATAAAAGAAAATGGACTGTTTTATACAAATAGTAATATGGCCATAGTTTTGAATTTTTTTGTATGATAACCTGTTGAATTGATCAAAAGAAGCATTGGAAAATCTATCCTAAGGCCTATATGGAAATGAGATTTAAATAGATAACATTAATGAGTAATGTATTGGTTCTAATTCACTATTAAGTTGATCAAGGGGACGAGAGGCAAAAAGGGATTGTGATTCATGATCAAGAATAGCTCAGCGTAACTGTGAGTGTAAATTATGTTTTCAAATTAAGTTTAAGGTTATCAAACAACCTAAATCTAATTGATTACTACTTGAGGCTTGAATGCTTATGTTACTATTGTTGGCTTAAATCTTGGTAAATACACAAAGGTATGTATGGATGTTAAGTCGATTAATCAAGCATGAATGTGGTTTGGTTGAACTTAGAATGCTTTAGATAGTTTATTGTGATTGATGATTGATTACTGAGTTGTATATAAAAGTTTATAATTGACGTATTGAAAATTATACAAAGAGCCTTGATTAGTGTTGGTCCTAGATAGGTTTGGCACGCAATAGACCCCTTGAGCTCAGCTTGAACCGGACTACGGTCCCTTGTTTGGTACTCTTGTACCCTTGCATCGTAATAAAGACTATGAATTACAAAGGTGCCACGCTACCTTTGCTTGTTGATGAATTCATATTGAATTTGTATATCTAGACTGATTATTATCAAGGCTAATATAAACAACAAAGGTTGCTTGTAAAGTTTGTTAGCTAAAGAGGATTGTTCATGCATATTTAAGTACATTTTCTTGAGTAGTAAGCGATGTGTAATCCTTCCTTAAAGAGTAAGGCATGAATCGAAACTTATGTAAGGTCAAATCTTGAAATAAACCTACTTGCTTGATAACTAGTGAGCATGACACTTTTGTGACTAAATGTTAATTGCCTTGTGTATAGTCTTGATGTTAATAATGTATGAACTAGATTGAATATGCACTAAATTAAATTGTTAAGTTTCTTTACACTCATATTGTTTTATGTGGATTTCAAGACTATCAATTTAATGGCTCACCTTGGTATTTCTCAGGAGAAGGTGTTATTAACCAAGGCCGGGAAACTAAGCAAGGTCACGAGGAAGTCTAAATGTATGTTTTGTATTTTTACTTAAAACTCCTAGAAGGTGGAACAAGTTATGTATCATGGCTATAATGCTTTGAGTATCTTTTGAAAGTTATGTAAATAGTCACTAAAGGACTTATAAGTGATGTGGTTGCTTGATGTTCTTTTAGTTTTGGTTGGTATAAGGTTGATTTAGATATGGTTGAATTTATCATGATATAGATATGACCTAGGGAGACTTAATTTTGATGATGGTGATATTGTTTGTGATGCTCTTGTTCGACTAGTACTTGATAACCTACAACTACATGTACTTTCATACGAATTGTACTTAAGTAATAGAAAGAAAGAGATGTTGGTAAAACTTAACTATAAAGATATTGGCCTAAAATGTCAATGATATTACATGGTTTCTTGATGTAGCTCGAATACTAACTTGTTAAGGAAGTTAGTTGAGTTTACTCTAGTTTAGTAATACCTTTCAAGTTAGATGTTGGGGTATTACATCATGGAACGTGGTGTAGTCTTGATTCTTGGGAGTTTGATACAAGTTTTTTTAAAAAAATTCACGTATTTATGGTTGCTTGTTTGGGTAAGAAGTATGAAGCTATTAGAATGTTTATTTGGTTTTTTTTGTTCAGTAACACTTCCTAACTTCAGTTTATTCCTAAGCCGAGTTTGGGGTGTTATAATTTGGTATTCAGAGATAAGGTTTGGTCGATCCTAGGACTAAATCAAACTTAGATTGCATCATCAGTTACCTTGTGCCACCTAGGAGTTGAACTTAATCTATTTGTGATCTTGCTTGCTAAAAGTCTCCCTTGAATTTGTCAATTTTTCAGATGTTTGGAACTCATTTGGGTCGGGACAATGAGAGCCCAGCTTGTTTCTCCAATGATGGAGGAAGTGTAAGGATGGGACAGGAGCAGTAGAATCCCCAAAAGGCTATTGAACAACAACCTGAAGCTCCTCAAATCCATCCTGTCCAAAAAGAATGTTTCTTCAGTATGACAAAAATGTTCAATCAGTTCGTTGTCACCCTAAAGCAAAATTCTTCCCCTACACCTGGGGTAGCACAGTCTAGAGCACCAATTGACAAGCTAGCTTTACATAGGGCTTATACTTTTTCGGGGTTGATGATGAAAACCCCGAAGTTGCAGAATATTGGCTTTCGACCACTATCAGAATCCTGACAAAACAGTTGCAATGTCCTGACGAACACAAACTCGAATGTGATTTGGCCCTGTTAGCTGACGAAGCCTTAAGTTGGTGGCAAACTACAACCCTAACAGCCCCGGCTAATGCCATCAATTGTGAGTTCTTTCTTAAAGAATTCCATAAGAAGTACATCAACGAACAATACTTGACAGATCGTAGAAAGCATTTCTCGTACTTGAAGCAAGGAGGCAGGCCCATAAAACAATATATTAGTGATTTTTGCAAGTACTATTAGTACAGTTCAGAATACATCAAGAAGGAAGAAGACAAATGTCGAATGTTTATTGACGATCTTAATGACATTTTAAGCCCCATGTTTACGGCACTTGGGATCTCTGACTTTCAAGACTTAGTGAATCGAGCAATAGTCACAGAAGCTAAGATGAAAGTAGCCAAAAAGAGGAAATACAACTATTCTCGAAGATATAAAAGACAAATGACTGAAAACAAGCCTTTCTGTTCGTCTAATAAGCCAAAGAACCAAGGAGGAAATTCTTTGAATCATTTCTCTCTATCGAAGGGAAACTTCATGCCTAAACCTCAAACTATAATCAAATCTTCTGCACCAACAATATTTGTTAATAGTTCAGGGAACTCAGGTAGAGAATCTCAATCCTGCTTCTGCAAATTTTGTCAAAATTACCATTCGGGCCAGTGTAGGAAGCAGACAAATACATGTTTCCAATGTGGAGGTTTGGATCATTTTGTTAGAGACTGTCCTCAGAATTTGAACAAGGATCCAGCTCGGGTATCCTCGAATCTCAATCCCATCCAATCACCTCGGGGGAAAGGACCAAAACAAGCATATTCAAGAAATTCGGAAAGAAATCGGGGTTAAGCTCCTGCTTCTACACATCAAGAATCTCAGGCCCCTACTCGGGTATATCATATTCGAGGCCGTGAAGATGAAGATGCGCCCGATGTAATAGCAAGTACTATTAAACTAAATGATAATCTTGTATATGCCTTATTTGACTCGGGTTCCACTCATTCCTTTATTTGTTCCCCTTTGATTGAAAAGCTTAAATTGAATTCTGAAATTGTTGAAAATGGCCTGGTAGTTTCGAACCCTATAGGAGAAAATGTAGCCCTAAACCTTATATGTAAGGATTGTCCTTTTCACATTCAAGGCATTCCATTCCCTGCTAATCTTTATGTTCTATCCTTTAGCGAATTTGATTTAATTCTGGGACTAGACTGGTTAGGGAGGCACCAGGGTTGGGTAGATTGCTATAAAAGAAAACTTTATCTCTGTGGTTTAGAAAAAGAATCAATACTCCTAATTAACCAAAAATCTAAAGAACCGAACCTTCTTATTACCGCCATGGTTGGAAATATTAAACCTGAGTTTAATATCAACTCGATTCCAACTATTCCTGAATTTCTCGATGTTTATCCTGAGAAACTCCCAGGACTGCCACCAACTAAGGAAGTGGAATTTAAAATTGAGGTTCAACCTGGAACTAATCTAGTGCCCATCACTCCTTATAGATGGCTCTAGTTGAATTAAGGGAGCTCCAGAAACAGTTGCAAGATAAGGGTTTTATTCGACCAAGCTCGTCTCCTTGGGGAGCCCTGGTGCTTTTTGTCAAAAAGAAAGATGGGTCAATGAGATTATGTATAGACTACCGGCAACTTAATCAGCTTACCATCAAGAATAAACACCCATTTTCCAAGAATTGAGGACCTGTTTGATCAACTTAAGGGTGCTACGGTATATCCCAAGATCAACTTTAGATCTGGGTACTATCAAATGAAAGTTAAAGAGTCAGACATACCTAAGACCGCTTTCAGGACTCGATCTGGGTACTATCAACTTTAGATCTGATGAATCCAGTCTGTAAACCTTATATGGATAAGTTCATAGTAGTTTTTCATTGATGACATTCTGTTCTACTCAAAGGATAAGAATGAGCATTCGAAACATCTTTGAATAGTACTACGACTCTTCGAGACAAGCAACTCTATGCTAAATTCAATAAGTGCGAATTCTGGTTGTCCGAAGTGTCCTTTCTTGGACATGTGATATCAGCCAAAGGGATTAAAGTTGACCCAAAGAAAATTCAATCCGTTTTGGAGTGAAGATCTCAGAAGAACATTAGTGAAGTTAGAAGCTTCTTAGGATTGGTCGGTTATTACGGAAAGGTTCGTAAAAGGATTCTCAATTTTAGCTGCTCCTTTAACCAAGATTCTTCAAAATGGTGTACCTTTTATTTGGTTCGAGGATCAACAATGAAGCTTCGACCAGTTGATAGAGGTGCTCACCCGAGCTCCAGTTCTAACGCAACTGAATCGGGAAAATAATTCACGATTTTTTGTGATGCTTCCCACTTAGGACTAGGTGTGTTCTCATGCAAGAAAACAAAGTGGTAGCATATGCTTCTCGGCAATTGAAACCTCACAAGTTAAACTATCCAACTCATGATCTCGAGCTAGCTGCGGTGGTCTTTTTTTAAAAAATCTAGAGACACTACTTGTATGGGGAGAAATGTTACCTTTATACAGATTATAAGAGTCCAAGTATCTCCTAACCCCAAAAGGAGCTTAATCTTAGACAAATAAGATGGATAGAATTACTCAAAGATTACGATCTAATCATAGATTATCACCCCGGGAAAGGCCAATGTAGTGGCTGATGCACTCAGTCGCCAACATTCTTGTGGTAAGAGTTTGATCAAGTTATATAAATTTATGCATCCAATCGAATTATCAATTTGTCATCTAAGTTCACCTTCTTAATTTGTAGCATCAACCGCAATTAATGCACACTTTCGATTGCGCAAAAATCAGAGATTCCTAGCTGAATTTCGAATTCAGTCTAAATTGATTTCAAGGATTCGACTTTTACAATAATCAGATTCGGAACTAAAAGACATTATGCGCAAGCTTGAAGGAGGAACCGACCCAGATTTTGCTATAAAAGAGAATGGTTTACTCTAATTTCAAGATAGAGTTTGTGTACCTAATAACTCAGATCTAAGAAGAGAAATGTTACAAGAAGCTCACAATAGCCTTTTTTCGATTCATCATGGATCGGTTAAGATGTATAAAGACCTAAATGAGTTATACTGGTGGCCAAGGATGAAATATGCTATCAAAGACTTTGTATCTAAATGCTTAGTATGCCAAAAGGTGAAAGCAGAACATCAAGTTCCTTCAGGACTATTACAACCCTTTGAATTGCCACAATGGAAATGGGACCGTATAACTATGGACTTTGTGAGTGGGCTGCCTTTGTCACCTAGGAAAAATGATGCAATTTGGGTGGTGGTTGATAGATTTTCTAAATCAGCTCATTTTCTTCATGTTCGAATGAGTTTGAGCCTGGACCAACTTGCAGAACTTTACATTAGAGAAATAATCAGACTGCATGGTGTTCCAATCTCCATAATCTCTGATCGAGACTCTATATTTACTTCTAGATTCTGGAAGTCTCTACAAAAAACTCTCGGGACCAAAACAAATCTTAGCACGGCCTTTCATCCTCAATCGGATGGTCAATCTGAAAGAACAATACAAGTTTTGGAAGACACGCTTTGGGCTTGTATAATTGACTTCAGGAAGAATTGGGAGAAAGCCCTACCTTTATTAGAATTTGCATACAATAATAGCTATCAATCTTCCATTCGAATGGCTCCTTTTGAAGCCCTTTACGGAAGAAAATACAGAACACCTTTGTGTTGGTCGGAGTTAGGAGAGAACAAAGCTTTAGGACCTGAACTTCTTCGAGAGACGGAAGAACAAGTCCAAGTTATTTATAGTCGATTGAAGGAAGATTTCGATTGGTAGAAGGCTTATGTTGATCGTAAAAGACGAGATGTCCAATATAGTGTGGGAGATAGAGTGTTTCTCAAGGTATCTCCGTGGAAAAAGGTGTTTAGATTCGAGAAGAGAGGAAAACTCAGTCCCCATTTCATTAGGCCATTCAAGATCGTAGAGAGGATTGGCCATGTTGCTTATCGATTGGCACTTCCTGATGAGTTTAACAAGATTCATAATGTATTCCATGTGTCAATGTTGCGTAGATATCGATCAGATCCATCTCATATTCTTGAGCCTGATGAAGTTGAATTGAATCAAGATTTATCCTACGAAGAAGAGCCGATCCAAATCCTCGATCGAGAAGTTAGAAAGCTTCATAATAAATTTGTCTCCCTTGTCAAAGTTTTGTGGAGGAATCATAAAGACAAGGAAGCTACCTGGGAACCTGAATCAATTATGAGAGACCAATACCCGCATCTATTTTCTCCAGGTAAATTCGAGGACGAATTTTCTTAAGATGAGGGAATTGTAACACCCTAAATTTTGGCTTAGGAAAAATATCTTGTTACAATCCTTATGGTGATTGAATTAGGAGACTTAATTACAGTAGGCTTGTCTTAGGACCGATTTACAATTAGAAGGAGTTGGGAAAACCAATTGAAGTGACCAAATAGATAAATAACCAAACTTGGTTAATTGCATGCTAAATAGATAATTAAATAAAAACTTGAAGTGTTGGCACCTTGTGGAGATGGGCACGTGTGGATGGTGAAGGATTGAATGAAATTAAACAAAATTCTATCATCTTCTTCAATTCCTTTTAGGAACCGAAAGCCTAAATTTAGAGAGGGAAAGAGAGAAAGTGTTCATGGTGTTAATTCACTAAGGATTTTGGTGACATTGTGCTTAAATTATACTTGGGTGCTAAAGAATGTATGGTTCCCTTTTATTCTTCTTTAATTCGTAGTTTAACAATGTGATGGTTGGTAGTTTTGATTCAAACTTTGCTTGTTGAAATTCTTGATTGATAGGAAGAACAAGTTTGGTATTGGTTTTGGTATAGGATAGGAAATTGTGTGAATTGAAGCATGATTGGTAACCAAAATATAGTGGTAAAAGTAGTTTGAACTATTTCGAATAATCCTCAATGCTGGAAATAGAGGTATTGAAGTCGTGCCCGTGATGACTATGAAGCTATGAATTTCAATTTGCCTGACGAGGATTTGATGTGTATCTTAGTAGAAAAGGATAAAGCTCAAATGCTTTCGTGCATCATGAATTTTGATGGTGCCGCAAATGTTTTAAGACGAGAAATTTGAGCAGTTCTGGTTTCACCTGAAGGAGATTATTATCCTTTTACCAGCCGTTTAAAATTCTTCAGCATCAATAATATGGCAGAATATGAGGCTTGCATATTAAGGCTAAGGGAGGCCATTGAAAGAAATATTCAGAATTTGAAAGTTTATGGAGACTTGGCGTTGGTAATTTACCAAATACGTGGCGAATGGGAGATGAATGATGCAAAGTTGATAGAATATTACAAGTTGGTCATTGAATTAACTAAAGAATTCGATGAGATTATTTTTAAGCATCTCCCTAGAGAAGATAACCAGATGGTTGATGCTCTGGCTACCCTTGCTGCTATGTTCCAAGCAAATGAAGGTTCTAAGATGATGCCAATCAAACTGCAAATGTTAGATTCCCCAGCTCATTCTTATGATGTGGAAGAAGAAATATATGGCTTGCCATGGTACTATGACATCCGGCAGTACATAAAATTCCAACAATACCCATCATAAGCCACAGAAAATGAGAAGAAGACGATCAGAAAGATGGCATCAGGATATGTCATTGATGGAGAAATCCTCTACAAAAGTAGTTGAGACCAAGAGCTTTTAAGATGTGTAGATGCGAAAGAAGCCCAGCTAATTCTAGAGGAGGTTCACGAGGGAGTCTGTGGAACTCACCCCAGTGGCTTCACTATGGCTAAGAGGATTATGCGCTTGGGCTATTATTGGTCAACCATGGAAGGGGATTGTATTGACTATTCCCGAAAATGCCATAAGTGTCAAATTTATGCTGATAAGGTCCATGTGCCTCCCCAGTCTCTACATGTCATGTCATCTCCCTGACCGTTTTCCATATAGGGTACAGATTTTATTGGGCAGATTCACGCAAAAGCTTCAAATGGGCATCACTTTATTCTGGTAGCTATCGACTACTTCACAAAGTGGGTCGAGGTAGCCTCGTACGCAAATGTCACTAGATCAACAGTCTACAAACGTTGCCTATTGGCCTGTTTTAAACCATACAAACTTTCATCTAATTTGTAAACTAACTTAGGATCATAAGGAGTAAAACCAAGAGGAGGTTCCATGTAAACTTCTTCTTGAAGAAAATCATGCAAAAAGCATTATTAATGTCAAGCTGTTATAGTTTCCAGTTTTTAAAAGCATCAACAGCAATTAAAGTTCTTATAGTGGTAAGTTTAGCAAATGACTAAAGGTATTATAGAAATTTATGTGTAACACCATAAATTTTGGCTTAGGAAAAATATCTTGTTACAATCCTTATGGTGATTGAATTAGGAGACTTAATTACAGTAGGCTTGGCTTAGGACCGATTTACAATTAGAAGGAGTTGGAAGAACCAATTGAAGTGACCAAATAGATAAATAACCAAACTTGGTTGATTACATGCTAAATAGATAATTAAATAAAAACTTGAAGTGTTGGCACCTTGGGGAGATGGACACGTGTGGATGGTGAAGGATTGAATGAAATTAAACAAAATTCCATCATCTTTTCATTTTCTTTTGGGAACCGAAAGCCTAAATTTAGAGAGGGAAAGAGAGAAAGTGTTCATGGTGTTAATTAACTAAGGATTTTGGTGACATTGTGCTTAAATTATACTTGGGTGCTAAAGAATGTAAGCTTCCCTTTTATTATTCTTTGATTCGTAGTTTAACAATGTGATTGTTGGTAGTTTTGATTCAAACTTTGCTTGTTGAAATTCTTGCTTGATAGGAAAAACAAGTTTGGTATTGGTTTTGGTATAGGATAGGAAATTGTGTGAATTGAAGCATGATTGGTAACCAAAATATAGTGGTAAAAGTAGTTTGAACTATTTAGAATAATCATCAATGCTGGAAATAGTTGTATTGAATTCGTGTAAGGTTGAACCAAGATTTAATCGTGACTTTGAAGTTGCTCTGTTCGAGTTTAACATGGAATGAAACTATTTTCGGCAATTAGCATGTTATGGACTGTTTAAACATTAAATTGGTAACACAATATTTGATTTAATGCATTTCAAGGCTGTAATAAGTTATGGGAAACCAGGGGAAGAGCTTAAAATGATATTTAAGGGATGTTTAAGTAATCTTTTAGTGGAGTAGAAACTGTCCTGCACTAGGGGATTTATATTGAGACTGTTTTGGGGAAATTAGTTAATTAAGCATTGTTTTGAAGTAAACGTAAGTGTTATTTTGTGACTTAAAATTTGATAGTTAGTTTATGGTAAATTGGATGTATTTAAGTTTGATAGGAAAATGGATTTAAGGTGACAAAGCATGTAGTATAGGAACTGGGCAGTTTCGAAATGCATAAAAGAAAATGGACTGTTTTATACAAATAGTAATATGGCCATAGTTTTGAATTTTTTTGTATGATAACCTGTTGAATTGATCAAAAGAAGCATTGGAAAATCTATCCTAAGGCCTATATGGAAATGGGAGTTAAATAGATAACATTAATGAGTAATGTATTGGTTCTAATTCACTATTAAGTTGATCAAGGGGACGAGAGGCAAAAAGGGATTGTGATTCATGATCAAGAATAGCTCAGCGTAACTGTGAGTGTAAATTATGTTTTCAAATTAAGTTTAAGGTTATCAAACAACCTAAATCTAATTGATTACTACTTGAGGCTTGAATGCTTATGTTACTATTGTTGGCTTAAATCTTGGTAAATACACAAAGGTATGTATGGATGTTAAGTCGATTAATCAAGCATGAATGTGGTTTGGTTGAACTTAGAATGCTTTAGATAGTTTATTGTGATTGATGATTGATTACTGAGTTGTATATAAAAGTTTATAATTGACGTATTGAAAATTATACAAAGAGCCTTGATTAGTGTTGGTCCTAGATAGGTTTGGCACGCAATAGACCCCTTGAGCTCAGCTTGAACCGGACTACGGTCCCTTGTTTGGTACTCTTGTACCCTTGCATCGTAATAAAGACTATGAATTACAAAGGTGCCACACTACCTTTGCTTGTTGATGAATTCATATTGAATTTGTATATCTAGACTGATTATTATCAAGGCTAATATAAACAACAAAGGTTGCTTGTAAAGTTTGTTAGCTAAAGAGGATTGTTCATGCATATTTAAGTACATTTTCTTGAGTAGTAAGCGATGTGTAATCCTTCCTTAAAGAGTAAGGCATGAATCGAAACTTATGTAAGGTCAAATCTTGAAATAAACCTACTTGCTTGATAACTAGTGAGCATGACACTTTTGTGACTAAATGTTAATTGCCTTGTGTATAGTCTTGATGTTAATAATGTATGAACTAGATTGAATATGCACTAAATTAAATTGTTAAGTTTCTTTACACTCATATTGTTTTATGTGGATTTCAAGACTATCAATTTAATGGCTCACCTTGGTATTTCTCAGGAGAAGGTGTTATTAACCAAGGTCGGGAAACTAAGCAAGGTCACGAGGAAGTCTAAATGTATGTTTTGTATTTTTACTTAAAACTCCTAGAAGGTGGAACAAGTTATGTATCATGGCTATAATGCTTTGAGTATCTTTTGAAAGTTATGTAAATAGTCACTAAAGGACTTATAAGTGATGTGGTTGCTTGATGCTCTTTTAGTTTTGGTTGGTATAAGGTTGATTTAGATATGGTTGAATTTATCATGATATAGATATGACCTAGGGAGACTTAATTTTGATGATGGTGATATTGTTTGTGATGCTCTTGTTCGACTAGTACTTGATAACCTACAACTACATGTACTTTCATACGAATTGTACTTAAGTAATAGAAAGAAAGAGATGTTGGTAAAACTTAACTATAAAGATATTGGCCTAAAATGTCTATGATATTACATGGTTTCTTGATGTAGCTCGAATACTAACTTGTTAAGGAAGTTAGTTGAGTTTACTCTAGTTTAGTAATACCTTTCAAGTTAGATGTTGGGGTATTACATCATGGAACGTGGTGTAGTCTTGATTCTTGGGAGTTTGATACAAGTTTTTTTAAAAAAAATTCACGTATTTATGGTTGCTTGTTTGGGTAAGAAGTATGAAGTTATTAGAATGTTTATTTGGTTTTTTTTGTTCAGTAACACTTCCTAACTTCAGTTTATTCCTAAGCCGAGTTTGGGGTGTTATAATTTGGTATTCAGAGATAAGGTTTGGTCGATCCTAGGACTAAATCAAACTTAGATTGCATCATCAGTTACCTTGTGCCACCTAGGAGTTGAACTTAATCTATTTGTGATCTTGCTTGCTAAAAGTCTCCCTTAAATTTGTCAATTTTTCAGATGTTTGGAACTCATTTGGGTCGGGACAATGAGAGCCCAGCTTGTTTCTCCAATGATGGAGGAAGTGTAAGGATGGGACATGAGCAGTAGAATCCCCAAAAGGCTATTGAACAACAACCTGAAGCTCCTCAAATCCATCATGTCCAAAAAGAATGTTTCTTCAGTATGACAAAAATGTTCAATCAGTTCGTTGTCACCCTAAAGCAAAATTCTTCCCCTACACCTGGGGTAGCACAGTCTAGAGCACCAATTGACAAGCTAGCTTTACATAGGGCTTATACTTTTTCGGGGTTGATGATGAAAGCCCCGAAGTTGCAGAATATTGGCTTTAGACCACTATCAGAATCCTGACAAAACAGTTGCAATGTCCTGACGAACACAAACTCGAATGTGATTTGGCCCTGTTAGCTGACGAAGCCTTAAGTTGGTGGGAAACTACAACCCTAACAGCCCCGGCTAACGCCATCAATTGTGAGTTCTTTCTTAAAGAATTCCATAAGAAGTACATCAACGAACAATACTTGACAGAGCGTAGAAAGCATTTCTCGTACCTGAAGCAAGGAGGCAGGCCCATAAAACAATATATTAGTGATTTTTGCAAGTACTATTAGTACAGTTCAGAATACATCAAGAAGGAAGAAGACAAATGTCGAATGTTTATTGACGATCTTAATGACGTTTTAAGCCCCATGTTTACGGCACTTGGGATCTCTGACTTTCAAGACTTAGTGAATCGAGCAATAGTCACAGAAGCTAAGATGAAAGTAGCCAAAAAGAGGAAATACAACTATTCTCGAAGATATAAAAGACAAATGACTGAAAACAAGCCTTTTTGTTCGTCTAATAAGCCAAAGAACCAAGGAGGAAATTCTTTGAATCATTTCTCTCTATCGAAGGGAAACTTCATGCCTAAACCTCAAACTATAATCAAATCTTCTGCACCAACAATATTTGTTAATAGTTCAGGGAACTCAGGTAGAGAATCTCAATCCTGCTTCTGCAAATTTTGTCAAAATTACCATTCGGGCCAGTGTAGGAAGCAGACAAATGCATGTTTCCAATGTGGAGGTTTGGATCATTTTGTTAGAGACTGTCCTCAGAATTTGAACAAGGATCCAGCTCGGGTATCCTCGAATCTCAATCCCATCCAATCACCTCGGGGGAAAGGACCAAAACAAGCATATTCAAGAAATTCGGAAAGAAATCGGGGTTAAGCTCCTGCTTCTACACATCAAGAATCTCAGGCCCCTACTCGGGTATATCATATTCGAGGCCGTGAAGATGAAGATGCGCCCGATGTAATAGCAAGTACTATTAAACTAAATGATAATCTTGTATATGCCTTATTTGACTCGGGTTCCACTCATTCCTTTATTTGTTCCCCTTTGATTGAAAAACTTAAATTGAATTCTGAAATTGTTGAAAATGGCCTGGTAGTTTCGAACCCTATAGGAGAAAATGTAGCCCTAAACCTTATATGTAAGGATTGTCCTTTTCACATTCAAGGCATTCCATTCCCTGCTAATCTTTATGTTCTATCCTTTAGCGAATTTGATTTAATTCTGGGACTAGACTGGTTAGGGAGGCACCAGGGTTGGGTAGATTGCTATAAAAGAAAACTTTATCTCTGTGGTTTAGAAAAAGAATCAATACTCCTAATTAACCAAAAATCTAAAGAACCGAACCTTCTTATTACCGCCATGGTTGGAAATATTAAACCTGAGTTTAATATCAACTCGATTCCAACTATTCCTGAATTTCTCGATGTTTTTCCTGAGAAACTCCCGGGACTGCCACCAACTAAGGAAGTGGAATTTAAAATTGAGGTTCAACCTGGAACTAATCTAGTGCCCATCACTCCTTATAGATGGCTCTAGTTGAATTAAGGGAGCTCCAGAAACAGTTGCAAGATAAGGGTTTTATTCGACCAAGCTCGTCTCCTTGGGGAGCCCTGGTGCTTTTTGTCAAAAAGATAGATGGGTCAATGAGATTATGTATAGACTACCGGCAACTTAATCAGCTTACCATCAAGAATAAACACCCATTTTCCAAGAATTGAGGACCTGTTTGATCAACTTAAGGGTGCTACGGTATATCCCAAGATCAACTTTAGATCTGGGTACTATCAAATGAAAGTTAAAGAGTCAGACATACCTAAGACCGCTTTCAGGACTCGATCTGGGTACTATCAACTTTAGATCTGATGAATCCAGTCTGTAAACCTTATATGGATAAGTTCATAGTAGTTTTTCATTGATGACATTCTGTTCTACTCAAAGGATAAGAATGAGCATTCGAAACATCTTTGAATAGTACTACGACTCTTCGAGACAAGCAACTCTATGCTAAATTCAATAAGTGCGAATTCTGGTTGTCCGAAGTGTCCTTTCTTGGACATGTGATATCAGCCAAAGGGATTAAAGTTGACCCAAAGAAAATTCAATCCGTTTTGGAGTGAAGATCTCCGAAGAACATTAGTGAAGTTAGAAGCTTCTTAGGATTGGTCGGTTATTACAGAAGGTTCGTAAAAGGATTCTCAATTTTAGCTGCTCCTTTAACCAAGATTCTTCAAAATGGTGTACCTTTTATTTGGTTCGAGGATCAACAATGAAGCTTCGACCAGTTGATAGAGGTGCTCACCCGAGCTCCAATTCTAACGCAACCTGAACTGGGAAAAGAATTCATAGTTTTCAGTGATGCTTCCCACTTAGGACTAGGGTGTGTTCTCATGCAAGAAAACAAAGTGGTAGCATATGCTTCTCGGCAATTGAAACCTCACAAGTTAAACTATCCAACTCATGATCTCGAGCTAGCTGCGGTGGTCTTTTTTTAAAAAATCTAGAGACACTACTTGTATGGGGAGAAATGTTACCTTTATACAGATTATAAGAGTCTGAAGTATCTCCTAACCCCAAAAGGAGCTTAATCTTAGACAAATAAGATGGATAGAATTACTCAAAGATTACGATCTAATCATAGATTATCACCCCGGGAAAGGCCAATGTAGTGGCTGATGCACTCAGTCGCCAACATTCTTGTGGTAAGAGTTTGATCAAGTTATATAAATTTATGCATCCAATCGAATTATCAATTTGTCATCTAAGTTCACCTTCTTAATTTGTAGCATCAACCGCAATTAATGCACACTTTCGATTACGCAAAAATCAGAAATTCCTAGCTGAATTTCGAATTCAGTCTAAATTGATTTCAAGGATTCGACTTTTACAATAATCAGATTCGGAACTAAAAGACATTATGCGCAAGCTTGAAGGAGGAACCGACCCAGATTTTGCTATAAAAGAGAATGGTTTACTCTAATTTCAAGATAGAGTTTGTGTACCTAATAACTCAGATCTAAGAAGAGAAATGTTACAAGAAGCTCACAATAGCCTTTTTCGATTCATCATGGATCGGTTAAGATGTATAAAGACCTAAAGGAGTTATACTGGTGGCCAAGGATGAAATATGCTATCAAAGACTTTGTATCTAAATGCTTAGTATGCCAGAAGGTGAAAGCAGAACATCAAGTTCCTTCAGGACTATTACAACCCTTTGAATTGCCACAATGGAAATGGGACCGTATAACTATGGACTTTGTGAGTGGGCTGCCTTTGTCACCTAGGAAAAATGATGCAATTTGGGTGGTGGTTGATAGATTTTCTAAATCAGCTCATTTTCTTCATGTTCGAATGAGTTTGAGCCTGGACCAACTTGCAGAACTTTACATTAGAGAAATAATCAGACTGCATGGTGTTCCAATCTCCATAATCTCTGATCGAGACTCTAGATTTACTTCTAGATTCTGGAAGTCTCTACAAAAAAACTCTCGGGACCAAAACAAATCTTAGCACGGCCTTTCATCCTCAATCGGATGGTCAATCTGAAAGAACAATACAAGTTTTGGAAGACACGCTTTGGGCCTGTATAATTGACTTCAGGAAGAATTGGGAGAAAGCCCTACCTTTATTAGAATTTGCATACAATAATAGCTATCAATCTTCCATTCGAATGGCTCCTTTTGAAGCCCTTTACGGAAGAAAATACAGAACACCTTTGTGTTGGTCGGAGTTAGGAGAGAACAAAGCTTTAGGACCTGAACTTCTTCGAGAGACGGAAGAACAAGTCCAAGTTATTTATAGTCGATTGAAGGAAGATTTCGATCGGTAGAAGGCTTATGTTGATCGTAAAAGACGAGATGTCCAGTATAGTGTGGGAGATAGAGTGTTTCTCAAGGTATCTCCGTGGAAAAAGGTGTTTAGATTCGAGAAGAGAGGAAAACTGAGTCCCCATTTCATTAGGCCATTCAAGATCGTAGAGAGGATTGGCCATGTTGCTTATCGATTGGCACTTCCTGATGATTTTAACAAGATTCATAATGTATTCCATGTGTCAATGTTGCGTAGATATCGATCAGATCCTTCTCATATTCTTGAGCCTGATGAAGTTGAATTGAATCAAGATTTATCCTACGAAGAAGAGCCGATCCAAATCCTCGATCGAGAAGTTAGAAAGCTTCATAATAAATTTGTCTCCCTTGTCAAAGTTTTGTGGAGGAATCATAAAGACAAGGAAGCTACCTGGGAACCTGAATCAATTATGAGAGACCAATACCCGCATCTGTTTTCTCCAGGTAAATTCGAGGACGAATTTTCTTAAGATGAGGGAATTGTAACACCCTAAATTTTGGCTTAGGAAAAATATCTTGTTACAATCCTTATGGTGATTGAATTAGGAGACTTAATTACAGTAGGCTTGTCTTAGGACCGATTTACAATTAGAAGGAGTTGGGAAAACCAATTGAAGTGACCAAATAGATAAATAACCAAACTTGGTTAATTGCATGCTAAATAGATAATTAAATAAAAACTTGAAGTGTTGGCACCTTGTGGAGATGGGCACGTGTGGATGGTGAAGGATTGAATGAAATTAAACAAAATTCTATCATCTTCTTCAATTCCTTTTAGGAACCGAAAGCCTAAATTTAGAGAGGGAAAGAGAGAAAGTGTTCATGGTGTTAATTCACTAAGGATTTTGGTGACATTGTGCTTAAATTATACTTGGGTGCTAAAGAATGTATGCTTCCCTTTTATTCTTCTTTAATTCGTAGTTTAACAATGTGATGGTTGGTAGTTTTGATTCAAACTTTGCTTGTTGAAATTCTTGATTTATAGGAAGAACAAGTTTGGTATTGGTTTTGGTTTTGGTTTTGGTATAGGATAGGAAATTGTGTGAATTGAAGCATGATTGGTAACCAAAATATAGTGGTAAAAGTAGTTTGAACTATTTCGAATAATCCTCAATGCTGGAAATAGAGGTATTGAATTCGTGTAAGGTTGAACCAAGATTTAAACGTGACTTTGAAGCTGCCCTGTTCGAGTTTAACATGGAATGAAACTATTTTGGGCAATTAGCATGTTATGGACTGTTTAAACATTAAATTGGTAACAAAATATTTGATTTAATGTATTGCAAGGCTGTAACAATTTATGAGAAAATAGGGGAAGAGCTTAAGATGAGATTTAAGGGTTGTTTAAGTAATCTTTTAGAGGAGTATAAATTGTCCTGCACTACTGTTTTAGGGAAATTAAAAATAATGTCTAATACAGGGGTGTAAATACAAATAAAGAATAAAGAAACCTAATTTAACTAACTCCTATTTTATAGTCTTTCTTTTAATACAGCTGTATAATCTAATATCCACAAAAAGCTTTTAACCTTCGGTGGAACTTTAAGTTTCCAAATTCTTCCAAAATCAAAGTCTGATTCTTCAATCTCCGCATTAACCATTAATTGTGATAATTTTTTAACCGAGAAAGATCTCATCTTGACATGTATCCATAAAATTTTATCTATGACATCCACCACTAGTTTGATATCGGATATGTGCTTCTTAAGGTCTCCTAGCATCTTCTTTTCTCGATCCAACAGTGGTCTTGTAAATTCCAAATTCCATGTCATCTGATTCTGATTCCCCACCATATCAGCCACAGCGCATCCTTTGAACTTTGCAAGTCTATACACTCTAGGAAATAGAGTTGGCAAAGGTTTATCTCCAACCCAGACATCCTCCCAAAATAAGGCAGTTCTACCATCACCCAATTGCCACCTAAAAGCTTCAAAATTCATCCATTTACTTGTGTCCTCCTTCCAATTATTCACAATCCCTCTCCAAATTACTGACATTAGTTTCATATTTTTAGTACTCAAGAACCATTCCCAACGTGAGCTGCCATATTTCGATTTTATAATCTGCCTCCATAATGCATATTTTTCATTTGAAAAACGCCACCAAAAGAGCCTTATTCTTCGCTTGCAAATTTACCACACCTGTTTCGCCCTTACACTTTGGTAAGCAAACTCTACTCCAACACACTAGCTATCTTTTTATTACCATTTGAGCTTCCCCATAGAAAACCTCTTCTTATGCCTTCAATCTTTTTTATCACCGAACATGGAGAAATTTGAAGGGTCTCGGACCCCAATCCACAGTAACATTTGATAAAACTAATGGGGCATGATCCGAAACAGCTCTTGGCAGCCCCAATTGCACGAGATCAACAAGATATGGCAGCCAAAGTTCATCAATTAAAAACCTGTCCAATCTGCTTCTTTTGTTCTGAGGGGCGAACCAAGTGAACTTTTTGCCTCCCATCGGTAAATCCACAAGATTTAAGTTAGAGATGAAAGAATTAAATTCATCAGACCCTCCCTGCAGCCCCACACATCCACTTTCTTTCGCTTTGGCATCTCACCGCGTTGAAATCGCCTTCCACAATCCACATCGAAGTATCCCCATTTCGCAAACAACACAAATCTTTCCAAACCTCTACTTGGTCACTCACGACACACCGTGCATAAATATTTACAATTACAGAGGGTGTGTTATCCTCTAACCAAACCCCCTTTAAACAATAAACCTTTGAGTTACTGTAGAATTATCTAGCCTGAATTTTGTCTTGTCCCAAATGGATACGATCCCTCCTGACCGTCCATCCGCAGCAGAAAAGCTAAAACTGAATTCATCATCGTACCGTACTTTTCGAATCTCCTCTTCTACAATGCTTTCCTTCTTTGTCTCTTACAAGAGTACCATATCACATGTGCATTCAAGGCATGAGTTGATACTTTTGGTACGTTCTCCAAGACATCAAAAATATGTTTGGAACTCTTGATTGGTTTGAATGTGTGAAAACATGTTATTGACAGACATATTATCAAACTGACTTGCCATTTTGAAACTGGATGAAATACATTTCATAGGATACTTGTAGAGTTTTGTGGTGTTATATATGTTTGACATTGAAAGATCCCTAACGATGGGAAAATATTTTTGAAACTCACATGCAAATCTTACGTCATATTTTTGTACTTTTTTGTATTAAGGCATATATCTTTAAGCCTGAATAGAGCAGAAATAAAACTATAAAAGAATTGGTACATTAAAACATGATATTAAAAAAATAACTATTTAAACTCGTGTATCTTAGGATGAACATACACCGTGTAAATAAAGCGATTTAAATCTGTCTTCTAAGATGAATATCATCCGCTTTTCTACCGGGACAAAAAACTAACTAGTTAAATGATTTCAATTAAGTTACTAATCGTTAAATGTTAATAGAAAAGTTGACGTGACAGTTAAAATATTGTGTAATTTCACATTTAATAGTATTTACTAAAAAATCGTATCAATTTGATTATATTTAATAGTATTTACCAACATATTGTATCAATTTGATTATATTTTAAATTAATTCAATAATCTTAATCATCCAATCAAATGGTAACAACAATAAAGATTGAACCTAGGATGTATGGGGTGAAGGATAAGAACACCAACCATTGAGCTAAATCTCTCATTTGGTTAAAGTTTGACAACATGTTTTATTAAAGCTTTGACCTAACATATTGCCTCACTCTCCTATCATTAATGTCACCATTGATTGCAACATACCCTTTTCTCAATTCTTCGCTCTCTAATTTCTCTTTGTCAAACCCTGATTTCTCCATCATTTTCATGACAGATTGATTCAACCAAATTGTTCGAGTTTTACATCACTGATGATAACCACTTTTCCTAATAAAACAAACATTCAAATGAAAATTATGTACGGTATTTCTTATGGCCTTAGAACAGTTCCAATAAGATAAATATTTGACTAGGCATTCCTGATTCATCTATACAATAGAATACCGAGTCCCACTTCAATTGAATTTCTTATTCTCAAATTAGGTTTACGCCTTCAACTACAAATTTTAAAAATACTGTTTAATATTATATAAAAGGCATCATCTTCTTTAAATTCACAAAGTGATTACGTACCAACCAACATTTTAAAAATATATAGTAAATTGAACCGAAGAAACATATAATTTTTTTAGTTCACTAAGAGGTAAATGGTTGGTCATAAAATACATTCCATTCTCGTTGGTACCGAATAAACATATAATTAACTATACAGTCAGTTGATAGTATTAAAAAGGAAAGTATTAAGTACACGTTACTCCGTAGAGAAGGTCAAAGGCACCTTCTCCTCGTATGAGAAGCCTTTGCACTTCGCATTATATAGTTTGACGCGTCCATTAAAAATGTTCACCATAAACAAAACGAAATTCAATATCTACACAATTCTCCGGTTAAATCCCAATGGCATATCCCAATCCAAGTTCCACTTCAAACCAACCCTTAGCTAACCCTGTTTCGATCATCGGTCCTCATTTCTGTGCTCCTTACCCTATCGATCTCGCAATCATCCGGAAAGTTTTAAGCATCACCGATGGAAACTTTGTCGTAACTGACATCAATGTCAACATCCTTTTCAAAGTTAAAGGAAAGTTTCTATGAATGCATGACCGTCGAGTACTGATCGATGGTGCCGGAAATCCCATCGTCACACTCAAACAAAAGGTCGTTGTGGTTGCCAGTTTAGTCTTCGATGTCATGGATGCACATGCTTCTATATGAATTATATGATGATTGTTAAGTTGAAGTATGTGCTTACATTGTTTGCTTTTATGATGATGCAGATGATGACTGCACATGATAGGTGGCAAGTATTCAAGGGAGAGAGCACGGATGCGAGTGATCTTCTGTTTTCGGCTAAACGATCTTCTATGTTTAGATGTGTTCTTGCCAAACAAAACAAGGGAGGAAGTTTGTGATTTTAAGGTTATGGTTGGAAAGATCTTCCACCATTGTTGCCCAAGTAAGCTTATTTATATATATACGCACAAACATATATAGTATGGATGTATTTAATTGAAGAATGTTGAATGAATGTGATTGCAGATGCATAAGAAACACACAGTTGAAAGCATATTGATAGGGAAGGATAAGTTCATGGTGACAGTGACTCCCAACATGGATTATGCTTTCATTGTGGCCCTCATTGTGATTCTTGATGGGATAAACAGCTCCGGTGGAGGAGGAGGAGGCGTGGATTTCGATTTTCTCGATGTGTTCAATTAGAAATCTTAGCCGTGCGATCTATCGGTAGAATGCTGGATCCGTAGTTCAACCTCAGGTAGTAAGGAAAGAAATATTGGATCTGTTGTTTTACCTTGTTTTGCACATATGTTGTTTATTTCACTGGAGCATAAAGGTGTTGAATTAAAGGGTTGAATAACTCGGTTTGTATATTAAAGTGATGGTAGTTAAAGAATAAACAATGGATTATTGATGCCGGCATACAAAGTCAACGATTTGACTTCAATCCCTGGATGGTGATAAATTGACCAAAATCAAATTTTAGTGTTAGGAAAACTGGAAAGCTTTATTCACATAAGTTTTCTGTTAATAAAAAAACATTCAATGGCTTCACATGGAACAGCCTGAGCCGCGCGCAACGACATTATTAGAGATGGACTTGAGTTTGTTGTAAATTAAATCTTGACAACCTAAGAAGAAAAAGAAAATCTAAGTGTTATAAATAAACTAGGCTAAACTATAAAATAGGTCCCAAATTTTGTCTTTTTTACGATAGGTACTTAAAGTATTTTTTGTCTAAAATAAGCATTTAACGTTTTTTTATCTGAAACAAGTGTGGAATGCTTAATGTTTTATTCCGTTACAAATTACAATTTTAAGGCAACGTCGTTAAAAAAAATTTATCACTCAATCAGAATTTGACACATTTTTTATTTTATGTTTTAATTTTTTTACAAAATTAATAAAAAGAAAATAAGTTTAAAAAAATTTAAAACTTTTCAAAATCTTCAAAAAGAGTCTTAAATTCCTAAAACTTTTTTGTCTCGTTTTGTACCTCAAAAAGAGGGATTCGTTGACAAATTCAATATGCTCTCCTAGCAAAACAAGGGTGGCACATATTGAGAAGTCGACTCTCTCGTTGCGACATTATTAAAGGTTAAGTACTTTCCCAACTCATCATTGTTAGAAGCGTTAGGTGAGAACTCGATATAATTTATAACTCACACAATATATTAATACAAATCAAATATATGAGTACAATACAAATACTAACTTCGGCTAGTTTTACACACACAAAGCTTCGCTAAACTTTAACTCTCTTTTTTCAGCTCACAATCTATTGTTTTCTTTTTTTGATTCACATACATTCACAAGTCTACAATCTATTTATAGGGGTAATTAAACCGACATAGTAGAAATCTAGCAAGCTATAATTTTTTTGACACTTGTCCTTGCTATTATCTTTCCTTAATTACCAAGACTTTATGAAGCTTCAAATGCTGCCACGTCTTTTTGTTTTGCTGCCTTAAACTTCATGATTTGTCAAAGCCATGCCACCAAGCTTAATTCATTATTGCCACGTTTTATGAGACTCCAGAATGATGCCAACTCATTCTTTGTCATGCCACCACTATCCCATGCTTAGTTGCTAGGATCTTTTGATCACATTGCCGATTTGAGAATTCAAATCAAGTTTGAATTCTAACGTTCCCCTCAAACTTGATTTCCCATGCCAAGTTTTTTTTTAAGTTGTTGGAATATGTCTGCTTTCAACGGCTTCATAAAAATGTATGTCAATTGATCTTTAATTTTGCAATATACTAGCTCTACGTTTTTGTTCTTCACTTGCTCTCGTATGAAGTAAAACTTTATATCGATATGTTTATTTCGGTTGTGAGAGACGGGATTCTTTGCAAGGGATATAGTGGACTTGTTGTTGACATAAATTGTAGTTGGTCCTTTTTGTGCAAAATGTAGCTCGTCTAAAATATTCTTCAACCAAATTGCTTGACAGGTGCATGCTGCAGCGGCTATGTATTCTGCTTCACATGTTGAGAGAGCTACTGTTTGTTATTTTTTTGATGACCATGAAAATGCTGCTGAGCCGACAAGGAATAGATATCCAGAAGTACATTTTCTATCATCTACGTCTCCCCCGTAATCACTATCAGAGTAACCAACTAACTTTGAATTTTGTGAATGCGTGCAGAATAAACCATGATCTAACGTACCTTTGACATATCTTAAAATTCTATTTGCTGCAATCCAATGATCCTGTTTTGGCTTCTCCATGAATCTACTTACCAATCCCACAACGTATGTTATGTCTGGTCGTGTGATAGTTAAATACCTTAAACTTCCAACGATACTTTTGAATAACGTTGGATTCACCGACTCTCTTGTTGAATCAACACTTAATTTTATGCCCATTTCGGCTGGAGTGGCTACTGGCTTGCAATCTTTCATTCTGAATTTGTACAAGATTTCCTCTGCGTACTTCTTTTGGGATAAGAAAATTCCATCTTCTAATTGCTTCACTTCGACTCCAAGAAAATATGACATCTCACCGATATCTGTCATTTCAAATTCTTTAGTCATAGCTTTCTTAAAATCTTGAAACATACATGGGTTGTTTTCAGTGAAGATCATGTCGTCCACGTATAAGCATACGATCATGATATCACCATCTTTATTTTTCTTTGTATATAAGGTATGTTCGTATGGACTCTTTATGAACTCATTCTTCTGAAAATATTCATCTATTCTTATGTTCCATGCTCTTGGTGCTTGCTTTAATCCATATAACGCTTTCTTCAAACAATAGACTTTATCTTCATGGCCTTGTTTAATGTACCCAAGTGGTTGCTCGATATAGACTTCTTCTTCTAGGTAGCCATTTAGAAATGCCGACTTCACATCCATTTGATAAATCTTCCATTTCTTTTGTACTGTAACTATTGTGAGAAGTTTGATAGTATCAATTCTTGCGAAGCGAATACTTCATCATAGTCTATTCCTTGTCTTTGCTTGTAGCCTTTGGCAACTAGTATCGCCTTGTATTTCTCTACTTGTCCTTCTTTATTTATCTTCATCTTGTACACCCACTTGACTCCAATTGGATTATATCCTTCTGGTAGGCTTATGAGCTCCCATGTATCATTTCTTTCTATCGATGCAATTTCTTCATTCATGGCATTCTTCCACTTGTCATCTTCAATTGCTTCTTCATATGTTATTGGATCACTGCTTGCAAGTAAACAAAAAAGTGAAATATTTTCAGTTTGATTAAGCTTTGTACCTTTCTGGTGCTCTTCTTTCCCTTGTTGATCTTTGAACTTCAGTCGGTTGTACTTCAAGATTTTCTATTCTGGTATCGTTGCTTGATGAAGACGGTTTAGTCAAATTTTGTTGAGAATTTTGATCATCACCTTCTTAATTGATAAAGTCATCATCGTCTTTATCTTCATTAAAACATAGTCCTTCAACTTATTTTCTTCTGTGCTCCATCTCCAATGTTCAGCTTCATCGAACTTAACATCTCTTAAGATTATCAACTTCTTGGTTAGAGGATTATAGAGTCTGTAAGCCTTACTTTGTTCATCATAGCCAATGAAGATGCATTTTTCTCCTCTATCATCGGGCTTCTTTCTTATCTGTTCAGGTACGTGGGCATATGCGATGCATCCAAAAATTTTGAGGTGGCCAATTCCTGGTTTTTTACCGCTCCATGCTTCGTTAGGTGTCATGTTCCACACACTATTTGTTGGGCAACGATTTAACAGGTAAACTGCACATCGAACTGCTTCAGCCCAAAAATTTCTTGGTAGATGCTTACCTTTTACCATTCTCCTTGCCATGTTGAGAATTGTGCGATTCTTTCTTTCAGCCACTTCATTTTGTTGAGGCATGTATCTAATTGTTGGCTGATGGATGATGCCATGCTCTTTTCAAAGGTCTTCAAATAACTTTACGGTATACTTGCCTCCTCTATTAGATCTGAGTATCTTTAAGTATTGGCCGCTTTGTTTCTCCGCCATTGCTTTGAATTCTTTGAATTTATTTAATGCTTCTGACTTTTGTTGAAGAACATATACCCAACATTTTCTGCTATAATCATCAATAAAGATCATGTAGTATTTGTTTCCTCCGAGTGGAGGTATGTCGAAAGGACCGGCTATGTCAGTGTGTACAATCTCCAATGGTCTTTTAGCTCTCCAAAATTTGCCAACTTCAAAGCTTTGTCTATGTTGTTTTCCTTTGATGCAGGCCTTGCACAATTGATTTGGAAGGTTGATTTCTGGTAATCTTTTTACTATATTTGCTTTTGATAATAGCTTTAAGCCAAAAAATCCAAGATGTCCATACCTCAAATGCCACACCCACGAATCGCCTTTGATTGTAGTCTTCATGCACTTTACTTCTTCTGACTCGATGTCAATTGTGAAGAGATGATTCCTCGTCATATTGACTTGAGCAACTAATTTTCCATTTCTATTCATGATAGAAAGCGAACGATACTTCATCTGCACTTCATATCCTTTTTCCAATAGCTGGCCAAGGCTGATGATATTGCTCTTCATAGCTGGTACGTAGTAGACATTTGATATGTATTTCTTTTCTCCATTTTTCTGCGTAATCATGAATTTGCCCTTACTTTTGACCTCCGTTTGTGAGTCATCACCAAAAGTTACTCGTCCATGGATCGTTTCATCTAATGCCATAAAAAACTCCTTTCTACCGCACATATGATTACTGGTAAAATTATCGAGATACCAAATATTATCTTTTGATTCATAATTTTCTTTACAAGTGAGGAATACATGAGATTCTTCGGTGTTCTCTTCTTCAACTGTTGTTACATAACTTTTTTCTTCCTAATTTGGAGCTGATCTACACACGTAACTATATTGACCATACTTGTTGCAATTATAGCATTGTACTTGAGATTTATCTCCTTGTTGATATCTGCCTTGGCTTTTATATCCTCGTCCACGGTTTGGTGACTGATAATTTTCATTTTTTGAGCGGTGTCATACAATCGACCACCGCGTCCTCGTACTCCTCGTTCACCTGTGTATCTTCCATGATAACCACTATAGTTTCCTCTGCCTCGTGTGTAGCTGCTGCTAGCTCCGCCTTCGTTGATGTGCAACTTGCTTTGAAGGACTTGCTCCAAATTTTCACTCTCTTTATTTAGCTTTATTTTCTGCTCATGGGCTTGGAGTGAACCCACAAGCTCATTGATCGTCATTTGAGTTAAATCCTTTGATTCTTCAATTGCAACGACCACGTAATCAAATTTTCGTACAAACAATCGTAAAATTTTCTCCATCATTCTGACATCGCCTAGTGTTTCTCCATTTCTTTTCATTTTGTTTGCTACAGCTTTCACACAGTTAACATAGTCATCTATGCTTTTCGTGTTTTTCATTTTTAGCATTTTAAACTTGGCTCTGAGTGATTGAAGACGTACCTTCTTTGCTTTTTCACTCTTTGGATTGATTCTTGCATGGTTTCCCATGCTTGCTTCGCAGTTGCTGCATCAGAAATTTTTTCAAATGTAAATTCATCTACTCCTTGAAAAATAAAGAGCAACGCCCTCTTGTCTTTCTTGCGGTATTCTTTCAGTGCCCTTTTCTCTTCATTCGATAAGGATGCTTCTGCTACTGCATTTTCGGGTTCGACATAGCCTTCTTCGATGATATCCCAACAATCTTGGGAACTTAGTAATGCCTTCATTTGGATACTCTAATTGCCATAATTTGTCTTTGTCAATTTCGGGATTTGTGGTTGAATCATGTTGGCCATCTTTACCGTTGCCTAAATTCGAATTTGGCTCAGATACGACTTATTGGAAGCGTTAGGTGAGAATTCGATATAATTTATAACTCACACAATATATTAATACGAACCAAATATACGAGTACAATACGAACACTAGCTTCAGCTAGTTTTACACACACAAAGCTTTGCTAAGCTTTAACTCTCTTTTTTTCAGCTCACAATCTATTGTTTTCTTTTTTTGATTCACATATATTCACAAGTCTACAATCTATTTATAAGGGTAAATAAACCAACATAGTAGAAATCTAGCAAGCTATAATTATTTTGACACTTGTCCTTGCTATTATCTTTCCTTAATTACCAAGACTTTATGAAGCTTCAAATGCTGCCACGTCTTTTTGTTTTGCTGCCTTAAACTTCATGACTTGTCAAAGCCATGCCACCAAGCTTAATTCATTATTGCTACGTTTTATGAGACTCCAGAATGATGCCAACTCATTCTTTGTCATGCCACCACTATCCCATGCTTAGTTGCTAGGATCTTTTGATCACCTTGCCGATTTGAGAATTCAAATCAAGTTTGAATTCTACCAATCATTTCTGCAAGCATCTTTGAGATCATCTCCTTCACTAATCTAGAAAAGCATATGGAGTTCGAGGGGGCTATTGGAGATGGGTATCGGCTGGAAAATTGGAATAGGGTTCTCTATTTCAATTTGAAATGACTATTGGTTGCCTTTTATGTCGTCACACAGATGCAAGGTATATTCTGCGAGAGTTGAGCACTTGCATGGTGTTTCGGACCTTATTAATCCTACTGATTAAAGATGGAATGAGAATCTTATTCGGTCAAATTTTAGCAATGAAGTAGCAAACTATATTCTGAATATTCGATTACCAATTTCCTCTCAACATGATATCTTAACTTGGAAGGGCGAAGGTTCGGGAGTATATACACAGTTCGTAGTGGTTACAAAATTCTTCTCAGCTCTGACTCAGGTACACAGCCACATGATAACATTTATAGGTACATTTGGAGTATTTCTTGTCCCTTTAAAATCAAGATTTGTGTCTTGAAATTTATCAAGAATTATATCCCTACTATGCACAGTTCGTAGGGTATCTTTTAGAAAAGAGAATTGACAAAATTGTTATAAAACTCATAATTAAGTGGTTTGAGATACATTATACTCAACTTATAACAATATCTATCATAATTTTCCTACTTTCCTAATCTTTCCAGTAATATCATTATTTTTCTCGTATTTACGACTTACTCGTATATGTTGTTTTTTATTATTTATTTTTCTGGCACTCATGTAAAATTATATATCGATTTAATATCCTTTATAGGAACTCATTTGACTGGTATAGTAAATTTAATGTTTTTAAATCTTTTAATAGATCTCGTCATATCAAAAATGTTATTTTATCTCCAGAAATCTCCTTGGAGTTGGGTCCTAAGCCTATGCCACCTCTTGTCCAATCAAATATAGTTGTCTTGAGCCTCTCATGATCCATCAAAATATGTCCCTTGGTCCATTCTTAGGACTGATTCTGGAATTGATATCTGTGATCATATTTATAAGAATCATGAACTTGTTTGCAGGGACCCTCTATCTGACAAGCCTTGGTTCGGGTGCTATTCAGGTCCCAATGTGGCGAATGGCACCGGAAGGTGTCATTTGCAAGAGTTATGATCTCTTAAAGTTTCACCATTATCGGATGGAGAAAGGTCCGATATGTGGTTTCAAGATTTGCATTAAGGCCTCTCTTCCTCTCTTGGAAACGTTATGTTTTCGATGAATTTACTTGTGTATCCATTGCTCTATTTGTTTGGATCCAAGTTTAAGTGTTTCTCTATTCCACTATAACTGATTTGTTCTTAGCTAACTACCTAATGACTAGGTCCTTGATTCCTCCTACCTTGGAGCTCTCGTAGGACAAGTGTGATGATCCAGACCATTCAGATCCTTTGGTTGCTGGAAATGCTTTCGGTTATGTTTATGTTGTTGTTCATTTTTCTCTTGAATCTTCATTTGACATCTCTTTTTGTTTTTGTCTCCTTGATCTTTGTTGGATCAGGTGGTTGCTATGTTTGGGATTTGTCGTTTATTTTTGTTGCTTTTGTTGTCCTGGTCGTTCTTGTTGTTTCGCCCGTGTTACTTTGGGGTTGGTTCCCCAACATTAGATGTAACCTTTCTCTTGGCTTGAATGAATTATTCTCTTTTATTGTCAAAAAAATAAAAGTATATGAAATACATAATATAACATAAGGTTACAAGTATTGTACACAAAAACTTCCCCTCTCTCTAATAAAATTACATTTAACCCTAGAACTATAAAACTCTCTTGTCTGCCGCACCCTTTTTTTTCTATAAAGCATCGTAATTTTTTTAACTTTTTTAACCAGCGGTGGCAACGACTATGATGTTGTTCTTCGACCACCGGTTCTCTTTTTTTTTGTTTCTTTTTAAGTTTTTAATAAGAATAATTATGCCTTCGTGGCACGTTTATCTTTCTTTTATGTAACATTTTTCATCTTTTTTCGGTCGATTGACCGTTCTTTTTATTTTATATTTTTTCATGGTTGAATTTGACAATACCCTGATTAATCAAGATGACGCTTATTTTTAATATAGTTTATTTTTCATGCTCTAGACTCTTAGATTGAATTTGGATACGCAACTTGTGTTTGTGGATAGTTTCTTATAAAGCTCGACTTTGATTAGCGATTCTCAGTTGTCTTTCACTAGCTTAATTTCTTTTTGTGATTCGTTTGTCGATGCAGTCAGATTTATTCGTATCTATTTTTCGTTTGAGTCTTTTGGTTGTATTTTAAGCTTTTCTATGTACGATCCTTGTATGATCTAAAGTGACTAGTTTCGTGTGTCAATATTATAGGAAAATATTCAAATTATGTATTTAATTTACGATTATAGCTGTAAACCCTTATTGTAAATTTAGATATTTTTTCTTTTAAAAAGAGTAGTAGCTTCTATTCAAAAAAAATTTCCCCTCTCTCATATCCTTTACTTTCTCTCTAAATCTCTTGACCCTAGTGTAACGCCCCATTTTTGGCATGGTGGTTTTTAGGCTGAATAGATGGTCGAGTGGACCGGATTAAAAATTTGAGTCAAATTCGAGATTAGAATCAGATTAAATATTTTTGAGTGAAAAAATATTTGAGAAAATATCTAAAAATTATTATTTAATATATAGATATTTTTGGCGAAGTCAATTTTGGAAAATGGAATTTGGACATTTTGGGCTAGTGACCAAAATATAAAGATTGAAAATTGTTTTAGTGACTATTTTGAAAAAGATCAAAATTTTGAATATTTAAGGAGCTAATTTAACAATTGGTCTAATTTAATTTTTCTCTTAATTAGGATTATTTTAAATGAGTTTTAGACTTATTTCCTAGAAGCACTTTTGACGTAACTTTCTTTTCTCAAACTTTTTTCTCAACTTCTCTTCAGCCAAATACTTTCTTTTTCATCAAAAATTTTGAGGTAATGATTTTGATTCCTTAAACTTATGATTCTCAATGGATTCTTCAATCTTGATTTATAAAATCTTGTTGTATTTCTTTGTTTTTTCAAGAGAAAACATTCAATTGAGAGGAAACTCAATCATTAGAGGTAAGGTTCACTCTTCTTCTCTAATGATTGCTTATTTATTGAAATTTCCAAGTTATTGATTATTTATAAATATTTTTTATTGAGTTTTAATGATTTAATTATAGAAATTGGTTAAATCAATGTTTAATTGATGAGGTTTGGTGATTTTCAATTTGGATCTGTTTTGTTGGGTTCTTAATTGGTTTTAATCATTATTTTAATGTTAGATAATATTATTAAGTTGGTTTTAACATTGGAATCTCAAAACTATGTGAATCTCTAATTTCTTAGGTTGCTAGTGTTGTGTTTTTGGCGAGTTTTAGTTGATTAATGAATGCTAGAAGTATAAGGATGGTAATAGGTTGTTTTTGGATGTAAATTGAAGTTAATTGGTGGATCAAACCTTTAGGTTTAGGCTAAGTTAAGTTTGGAAGATGTTTGATGTTGATTTTGGTAGTTTTGGAAAGGTTTTAGCTAGAGTTTGTAGAAGATTGTTGTGGACTGATGTTTCTGGGTTTATGAATGCATTTTGATGCATTGGATCCTCTGTTTTTTGTGCGTGGTAAAATCAGGGGAGATCGATTCTCAAGCTTGAAGTGTTGCTTCGAAAGCTTTAGAGGGGTAATTCGCATCAGCGAATAAGGCTTTGCGTCGTCGGTGAGTGAGAATCTGGATTTCAACTTTGAAATGGTTTAAAGGTTACATTGGGGGTTTAAACTTAGCTTGTAATGCTGGTTTAAACTCGAAAGTAAGTATAAAAAGATTTCTCCCTCGGTCGTGCTTTTATGAGTATAAAAAGATTTCTCCCTCGGTCGTACTTTTATGAAATAAATTTTATGCACTTGTTTTGAATGGCATGATACCTATTATTTAAGTATGTTTTAAGGTATGTTTAAAACTCTTTTTGATCCTATAATGATGATGGATGCATTTGATAAATGATCCATGTAAGTATGTGCGTTACTTGTTTTAAATCATGGTTTGTTGCTTTCGAAATGGTTTTGAATTGATACATATAAAAACAGTGAGGTACATGGTTAATAATGAGTTATATTGGCAAGTGATATGGTTTAAAATGTTATCAGCTATAGTTGGTCAGCCATAGGATTGATAGTGCACTATAAATAGTCACCTCGAGTGTTGAGGGGTTGTAAGGTACCTAATAATACTCCACCCGAGTACCCTAACGGTTGAGGGGTTACATGGTATCGAAAACTCCCGTTAGTGAATTATATACCTAACTGATGGTTTGGGTTGTGATTGTACCCGGTTGTGCTTGTACCATGGTTGTGATTGTACCATAATTTCGGTTGAGGTTGTATGAAATGTTGAGAGAACACTTGTTGAATTCGTGTATCCGATGCAATATTTTGTGAAATGGAACTTGGTTCATGATCACTTGAAAGCCAATATAATTTTTAATGTATCATATTGATGGATTGTGATGTATAATGTTGGTTTATACATGTTTACTCTTTAAAGCCTTGTATATGGGTTGTAATACATGGGAAAACTTAAATTGAGGGTTAGCAAATGAGATTTTGATGTTAATCCATGATACATGTTGCATATGGTTTAATATGCTGGTTTTTGGAAATGTTAAGTGCATGGTTTTCAAGGCATGATGTTTTGTAAAATGATTGAAATGGTAATTTCAATGTGTTTTGAGAAAATGGATTTTAAATTCATTGATGGTGTGTTGTTTGAGTACTCCTCACTAAGCCTTGTGTGCTTACGCTCTCTTTATCCATCAACGCAGATAATTAAATGTTGGAGGCAGCGAGCAAGCGAGGGGAAATCTAAGGACTTCGACTATTCAAAAGTAGTAATAAAGGCAATGGGATCATTGTAGTTTTGGGAGGGTTTTTGTTAAACTCCATGTTTGAGCATGTTTGCTAATTTTGTCTTGGATTTGTAATTAGCCTTATACATTTGGTTGTTGCTTCGAATTTATGTTTCGTATGGTGGTTGGTTGTTTTCTAGGAAGCATGCCTTTAGATTTCCGTTTGAAGTATGATGTCATGATTTGATCATGGTTCTGCAATGTTTTAACATGGTTTGATCTTTAGAATTGTTGTGTATATGTTTGAGGTTTGATAAAGCATGTTTGGATCCTTGATTGTATGAAAAAAATAGGAAAATTGAACATTTTCAACCCTAGGTGTATCTGGACGGGTAGAGGTATATCAATACAAGTAACTGTATTTTTGGCCTAAGTATCGATACGGGTAGAGGTGTATCGATGCGATTTTGAGGTACTGGAATTCTGGGAAAATGGTTTGTAATCCGGGTATCAATACGTCTATGGACTGTATCGATTCGCCTCGCGTATTTGTATGCCTAGTCATTATGACTGTTATTATTGATATTAAAGGTTTTAGATTCTTTCATTTTGGTCCATGATTTTTATGCATGCAATTAAATGAGTTTGGATGGTCGTTTCGAGCTAAAATTTGACAAGTGAGCATGAAACCTGACTAATTGAGTTTGGTAACTTCTGATTTAACTAAGTCCCTGTAAGTTTTCCATAATTACAATTTGGTCCATAAATTACAATTGTATGAAATTGGATGTCGATTCGACACTTGATTGAGTTGAGATTTCACCTTCTGCAAGTATGTACATTATAGGTTACAATGATGCATCTAGAAAAACTATACATAATTCGAGTTTGATCTTTACGGGTTTGTTTCGGCAAACCCAATGTAGCTCGCTCGGTTCGGTCTTGCGTCTAGACCAGGTCGAGATGGTTATATTTGGTGGTATGAAAGCCAGGTTTATGATAAGTGGGATGAGTTTATAATTGTTTGAATGTTGTTATTGATTAATAACTGTTGTTTGTCATGCACGGTGATTGTTACAAGTATGTTGATTGTTATATGCCATGTTGGGGTATATTTTTGGGGACATATTTCCTTATTACTACTATTTGAAACGTTTTGAATTGGAATAGAAGTCTTGAAACCTCGATTGAAGCTGGCCTGATTGTTTTTGTTTTGTTGTAATTATCATGCCTTCGAAAATATGTTATGTTACGACCGAAAGGATAATTGAGAACTAGCATGAATATTGTTGCCGTTGGGAAAAGGGGTTGAGGAGAATGATATATCTCCTAGGGGTTTGCCACCCCGAATTAAGTACCACCTGCGTTAATTGAGCTAGTGTTGGGTGATATGACGTCGATGTTATAGGCAATGTTCGGTGCTTTTTAAGCTGTCGTTGCTGGAATGCATGTGACTGCACCAACTGTTAGATAATCGAGGTTGTTGTTAGAGCGCATTCGTAGTTTAGGAGGAGTTGAGCTATGAAGGTTGGCACCCGAGGCATCCGATGAGTAAATGGCCAGTACTGATTAGATTTTTAACCAAATAGGGTGTAATGATGCCCGTAAGTTGAAGATGTGTTGTGTCTCTATTGTAAGGAGATGTGTAATTTGGTGGACAACTGTGATTGTAGGCATGGAAGCCAGTGATGTGACTTGAAAGTTCTTTTGAACTATTTTTAAGAAGAAGTATATAGGAGTTAGATACTTGGATGAGAAGAAGCACGAGTTTATGGCCTTGGTTCATGGCAGTATGTATGTGGCTAAGTTTGAGGTACAATTTGTTCGGTTGAGCTGGTATGCTCTTGAACTAGTATCAGATGAGAGGTATCGTTGTGACCGATTCTGTTGCAGATTGGTACAAGATGCAGATTGGTACAAGATGTTAAGATATACATGTTGGCTTCTGACTATACTATTTTTGGTGTGTTAGTTACACATGCGAAGCGTATTGAGCAAAACCTGGGTTTATCGGTTCGTGTGGGAGATTTTGGCTCTGGCAAAAGAGTTGCAGACTCTATTTTTAGTGGTGGTTAGTTTAAGAAGCAATGTGATAAGAGGTATCACCCTGAGTTGAGGCGAGGTAGAGGTAATGTTGGGCGAGGACCGCAGGGTCATAGTATCTAAGCTAGGGTATCGTATAATACCTGTTGGGTTTGTGGATCACGTGATCGCATGAGGTGGGACTGTCTATGTTTGGTTTATGAGGGACATGCTCTTGTGCTTGTTGTTGCTAATTCTTGTTGGAGTTTTGGATCGAGCGATCATTTGAGACGTGATTGTCCGTTATTGGCGGGTGGACAGGCCAGGGAACCTACGGTTGCACCACGGAGAGGTCGTAGTGGTGGTCGAGGGTAGTTTCAGTGTAGAGATGTAGGTATGCAAGTAACTAGTTCTTTTGGTGAAACAGTCGTTACGAGAAAGTTGTTCAGGAGATGTTTTTTTACTGTTCAAGGTCATGTATTTGCGGTTGATTTGATGGAGTTGCCATTTCATGATTTTGATGTAATCCTAGGTATGGATTGGTTGACCAAGCATTAGGTTGTGGTTGATTTTGAAACTAAGTGAGTTTTATTAAACTTGTTGATGATTACGAGCTGGTAATTGTGGGTGAGAATGCTAAGTTCTTGCCTAATGTTATTTCGGCTTTAGAAGTGAGTCGTTTAATGGATTTTGGATGTTAGGAATTCCTAGCCTATGTTATAAAATTGGGGTTGAAGAAGGTGTGTGTACAAGACATCCATACCGTTTGTGAGTTTCCAAGTGTTTTTCGAATGAGTTGAAGGAGTTAAAGACGCAACTTTAAGAGTTGCTTGATCGAGGGTTTATTAGGCCTAGTGTTTTGATGTGGGGTGCGCCGGTGTTGTTTATGAAAAAGAATGATGACACAATGCAGATGTGCATTGATTACCGGCAACTGAATAAGTTGACGATTAAGAATAAGTATCTTTTGCCATGGATGGATGATTTGTTTGATCAGTTTAGAGGTGCTTCAGTGTTTTCTAAAATTGATTTGATCACTAGGTATTATCAGTTGAAGGTAAAGGATATGGATATGCGTAAAACTTTCTTTCATACAAGGTACGAGCATTGTGAGTTCTTGGTGATGCCGTTTGGTTTGACCAATGCGCCCGTTGCGTTTATGGATGTGATGAATTGAGTATTCCATGAGTTTTTGGATCAGTTTGTTGTTGTGTTTATAGATGATATTCTCGTGTACAAAGGTACAAAGAAGAATTTTGATCAGTAGGTATGAATGGTTTAGTAGGCTTTTGTAGATGAGCAAATGTTTGCTCTTTATTTGGGAAAGTGCGAGTTTTGGGTAAGTTGGAAGGAATACTGGTTCGAGGGTTGATGGAGTGATGGTGTAAGCAAGGTAGCTTATGTAAGTAGCTTTGGTACTGTGGTTCTTTGGAATTTTCAAGGGTTGGAGAGGGTGTTAAAGATTGGTTCTCGGAAGTTTGATTGTGCTAGTTTTGAAGCAACCAAGGTTGGAGTTAGAAGTTCGTGGGTTTTCTAGATTCAATTGTTTAATATCGATGTTTGTTGAAGAATCCTCTAAGATTGTTACGTTGCTAGTGAAGTTGTAGCTTGTGCATCTAGACAGTTGAAGGTGCACGAGTGCAATTTTCCTACACATGATGTTGAGTTTGCCACGGTTGGGTTTACTTAAGGAATTTGGAGACGTTATCTCTACAGTGAGAAGTGTGTTGTGGATACACGAATCACAAGAGTTTAGAATATTTGATGACTCAAAAGTATTTGAATCTTAGCCAACGTAGATGGTTGGAGTTCCTTAAGAATTATGATTTGATTATTAAATATCATCTGAGAAAGGATAATGTTGTAGCCGATACCTTGAGTAGGGAAGTTGTGGTAGAATTGAGGGTGATGTTTACGCGGTTAAGTGTAACTTGGGATGGAGGCTTGTTGGCCAAGTTGCAAGTAAAGTCATCTTTGTCACGGTTGATTAAGTATAAGCAATCTTATGATGATGCATTGGTATCAAATGTTAAGGATATCATAGATAGAAATCTGACGGATTTTCACTTTAGTGATGATGAGGTGTTGTGTTTCAAGGATCGGATAGTGGTGCCTAGTGATGATGAGTTAAGGCATACCATTTTGTTTGAGGCGCATGGTAGTCATTTTGCTATGCATCCCGGTAGTACTAAGATGTATCGAGGGTTGAAGAAAGAGTACTATTGGATTGGTTTAAAGAAATGTTGTGGCTGATTTTGTTTCTAGATGCATGGTATGTCAGTGTGTTGAGGCTGAGCATCAATTCCCTTCTGGGTTGTTGCAACCGTTAAGGATACCGAAATGGAAGTGGGAGAGAATCACCATGGATTTTTTATCTGGGTTGTCGTTGACACCCACTAAAAAGGTTTCCATTTGGGTGATTGTTGATCGGTTTATGAAGTGTGCACATTTTGTGCCTGTGCATACCACGTATTCTTTGGATAAGTTGGCGGAGTTGTATCTTGCCGAGATTGTGTGTTTGCTCGGGGTGCCTAAGTCCATAGTTTCGGATAGGGATCCGAGGTTTACAGTGAGGTTTTGGGAGTGTTTTCATCGAGCTTTGAGTACACGATTGAAATTCAGTACTTCGCATCATCCTCAGATGGATGGTCATTATGAATGTGTGATCCAAGTCTTGGAGGATATGTTAAGGTGTTGCATCATTGAGTTCCAAGGAACTTGGGAGAGGAAGTTGCCTTTGGTGGAGATTTTTGTAATAATAGCTATCATGTTGGTATACAAATGGCACCTTATGAGGCCTTGTATGGTAGGAAGTGTCGTACGCCTTTGTGTTGGGCTAAGGTTGAAAAAAAGCATGTGTCTATGTCGGATGTGTTGAAAACACGAATGAGAAAGTGAAGCTTGTTTGCGATCGCTTGAAAGAGACTTCAGATCGCCAGAAATCCTACGTAGATTTGAAATGTAGGGAGATTGAGTACGCAGTTGGTGATCGAGTGTTATTAAAGGTGTTACCTTGGAAAAAGGTGATGCAGTTCGGACGTAAGAGTAAGCTTAGTTTGAGGTTTATTGGACCGTTTGAGGTTGTGGAGCATGTAGGTCATGTTGCTTATCATTTGAGTTTGTCTCCTGAGTTAGAGATGATTCATAATGTGTTTTATGTGTTGATGTTGTGAAAGTATCGGTCAGATCCATCGTATGTATGTTGGTGGAGGGCATTGAGTTTCGATCAGATTTGTCTTTTGATGAGGAACCTGTTGAGATCCTTGATTCATGTAGTAAAGTTCTTCGTGGTAAAACGATTAAACTTGTGAAGGTGTTGTGGTGACACCGTGGAGTTGAGGATGCAACGTGGGAGAATAAGACAAACATGATGAAATAGTTTCAGCACTTGTTTTCTTCGGGTAAAATTTCGAGGATAAAATTTCTTAAGTGAGGGAGAGTTGTAATGCCCCGTTTTTTGGCCTGGTGGTTTTTAGGCTGAGTATACGGTCTAGTGGACCGGATTAGAGATTCGACTCAGATTCAGGATTAAATCGGATTAAATATTTTTGAGTGACAAAATATTTGGGGAAAATATCTAAAAATCATTATTTAATATATAGATATTTTTGGTAAATTCAATTTTGAAAAATGGAATTTGAAAATTAGACATTTTGGGCTAGTGACCAAAATATAAAGATTGAAAATTGTTTTTAGTGACTGTTTTGAAAAAGGATCAAAACTTTAAATCTTTAAGGAACTAATTTACCAATTGGTCTAATATGAGTTTTCTCTCTTTTGACGTAACTTTCTTGTCTCAAAACATGTAATTGAAAAATGGATTTAATTAAGAAATGTAGTTATTTTCTAAAATCACTTTTGACGTAACTTTCTTGTCTCAAACTTTTCTCTCAACTACTCTTCATCCAAACACTTTCTTTTTCATCAAAGAATTGAGGTAATGTTCTTGATTTCTTAAACATATGATTCCTAATGGATTCTTCAATCTTGTTTTACAAAATCTTATTTTATTTCATTGTTTTTCAAGAGAAAACATCCAATTGAGAGGAAACTCACTCATTAGAGGTAAGGTTCATTCTTCTCCTCTAATGAATGGTTCTTATATTGAAAATTTCAACTTATTGATCCTTTATAAATATTTTCTATTGAGTTTTAATGATTTAATTATAGAAATTGGTTAAATCAAGGTTTGGTGATTTTTTATTTGGATCTGTTTTGTTGGGTTCTTAATTGGTTTTAATCGTGATTTTGATGTTAGATAATGTTATTAAGTTGGTTTTAACATTGGAATCTCGAAACTATGTGAATCTCTAATTTCATAGGTTGCTAGTGTTGTGTTTTTGGCGAGTTTTGGTTGATTAATGAATGCTAGAAGTATAAGGATGGTAATAGGTTGTTTTGGGTGTAAATTGAAGTTAATTGGTGGATCAAACCTTTAGGTTTTGGCTGGGTTAAGTTTGGAATATATTTGATGTTGATTTCGGTAGTTTTTGAAAGGTTTCAGCTAGAGTTTGTAGGGGATTGTTGTGGATTGATGTTGCTGGGTTTGTGAATGCATTTTGATGCATTGGATCCTCTGTTTTTTTGTGTGGTGAAATCAGGGGGAGATTGATTCTCAAGCTTGAAGTGTTGCTTCGAAAGCTTTGGAGGGGTAATTCGCATTGGCGAATTCGGCTTTGCATTGTCGGTGAGTGAGAATCTGGATTTTAGCTTTGAAATGGTTTAAAGGTTATATTAAGAGTTTAAACTTAGCTTGAAATGCTGGTTTAAACTCAGAAGTAAGTATAAAGAGATTTCTCCCTCAATCATACTTTTATGAAATATATTTTATGCACTTATTTTGAATGACATGGTACCTATTGTTTAAGTATGTTTTAAGGTATGTTTAAAACTGTTTTTGATCATATAATGATGATAGATGCATTTGGTAAATGATCCATGTAAGTCTGTGAGATACTTGTTTTAAATTATGGTTTGTTGCTTTGGAAATGGTTTCGAATTGATGCATATAAAAACAGTGAGGTACATGGTTAATAATGAATTATATTGGCAAGTGATGTGGTTTAAAATGTTATCAGATATAGTTGGTCGGCCATAGGATTGATAGTGCACTATAAATAGTCACCTCGAGTGTTGAGGGGTTATAAGGTGCCTAATAATACTCCACCCGAGTACCCTAACGGTTGAGGGGTTACATGGTACCGAAAACTCCCGTTAGTGGATTATACACATAACTGATGATTTGGGCTGTGATTGTACCCGGTTGTGATTGTACCATGGTTGTGATTGTACTATAAATCTGGTTGAGGTTGTATGAAGTGTTGAGAGGACACTTGTGGAATCCGTGTATTCGATGCAATATTTTGTGAAATGGAACTTGGTTCATGATCACTTGAAAGCCAATATAATTTTTAATGTATCATGTTGATGGATTGTGATGTATAATGTTGGTTTATACATGTTTACTCTTTAAGTCTTGCATATGGGTTGTTATGCATGGGAAAACTTAAATTGAGGGTTAGCAAACGGGATTTTGTTGTTAATCCATGATACATGTTGCATATGGTTTAATATGCTAGTTTTTGGAAATGTTAAGTGCATGGTTTTCAAGGCATGATGTTTCTGTAAAATGATTGAAATGGTAATTTCAATGTGTTTTGAGAAAATGGATTTTAAATGCATTGATGGTGTGTTGTTTGAGCACTCCTCATTAAGCCTTGTGTGCTTATGCTCTCTTTATCCATCAATGCTGAGAATTAAAGGTGGATGTAGCGAGCAAGCGAGGGGAAATCCAAGGACTTCGACTATTTAAAATTATAGTTTTACCTTAGACTAGTAGTAATAATGGTAATGGGATCATTGTTGTTTTGGGAAGGTTTTTGCTGAACTCCATGTTTGAGCAAGTTTGCTATGTTGTCTTGGTGTTGTAATTAGCCTTATATATTTGGTTGTTGCTTCGAATTTATGTTTCGTATGGTGGTTGGTTGTTTTCTAGGAAGCATGCCTCTAGATTTTTGTTTGATGTATGATGTCATGATTTGGTCATGGTTCTGTGATGTTTTAACATGGTTTGATCTTTAGAATTGTTGTGTATATGTTTGAGGTTTGATAAAGCATGTTTGAATCCTTGATTATACGAAAAACCAGCAAAATTAGACATTTTCAGGCCTAAGTGTATCGGTACGGGTGGATGTGTATCGATACGGGTAAATGTATTTTTGGCCTGAGTATCGATACGGGTAGAGGTGTATCGATGCGGTTTTGAGGTACTGGAATTCTGGGAAAATGGTTTGTAATCCACGTATCGATACTTCCATGGACTGTATCGATTCGCCTCGTGTATCTATACGCCTAGTCATTATGACTGTTATTATTGACATTAAAGGTTTTAGATTCATTCATTTTGGTCCCTGATTGTTATGCATGCAATTAAATGAGTTCGGATTGTCATTTCGAGCTAAAATTTGACATGTGAGCATTAAACCTGTCTAATTGAGGTTTGGTAACTTCTGATTTAACTAAGTCCTTGTAAGTTTTCTATAATTGCAATTTGGTCTCTAAATTACAATTGCGTGCAATTGGATGTCGATTCGACGCTTGATTGAGTTGAGATTTCACCTGCTGCCAGTATGTACGCTATAGGTTACAATGATGCATCTAGATAAGATAGAAGAAAAAATGCACGTAATTCGAGTTTAATCTTTACGAGTTTGTTTCGATAAACCTAATGTAGCTTGCTCAATTTGGTCTTACGTTTAGACCGGGTCAATGGGGTTACACCTAGTTCATATTTTAGAGTCAATCAGCCATCAACGGTGTTGGATGGCCTTCCACCCAGATTTCTCTCTTCTTTCTTCTTTTTTTACTCTTTTTCCCTCGCTTTCGGTCTTCCTCATTTCCCTTCCTCTTAGATGTCGTTTCTGAGTCTGTTCACCGTGATGGATTATTCCTCGGTGCCCCGGCTCCAGGCGAGGGTGTCTCTTCTTTGGAGGGTGTACGTGGACCATTCTAACAATTATGGTTGCTGAAAAAGTCTTTGTTTTTTCTCTTTTCCTTTTTGTGTTTTTTGGGTTTTGCCCTTTTGTATTTGTCTTTCTACATGTGAGGTTGTGTCCGATGTAGATTTATCTCCACCGGTGGTTGGTTCGATGGTTCGGTTTCTCCAGCCCACCTCCCTTGAACCTCTAGACTTCAACAATCCTCATATTTGACGTGAAGTTTTGATGGTCGCTGCTTTGTATTTTTTTTAGTGCTCCTATCTTCTGGTGACCCCTAGAAAATCATGTTGATGTAGGTCCTGGTTGACTATTTTCCTAACTATCCCGATATGACTAATTTATCACCTTTTGTCATCCCATGGCTTTTACTTAATCTGTCACCAAATATTGAAAGATTTAATCGGAGATGGATGCTAATCGGGTGATCAAAAGATTGAATGGGCTACAGATTTATGCTGCTCGTTTGAAAGTGAAGATGGCACAATGTGATCGATCTTACTTTTGGCGGTGCAAAAAACAACAAGGGAGCCAGGAACGATCAAAGCCTCTTTCGAGAGATCATAAACGTGATCCGATTGTGGGAATCCGGAGGGTGGAATGAGTAATCGATGAGGATAAATTGGAGATATTGAAACAATATTTCATCGCTTGGTGTCATAGATGAATGCCTCTTTTCGAAATTGGTGCAAGAAATGAGAGCAACGAATATCTAGGGATTGACAATTATGTGATTTGTTGCCCAATGTTACTTTTAATGTTTGGCAACAGTGAGGAATGTAATGTTTCCAGAAATTGGATCTGAGAAGATGATTTGCTCGAGTAGAAAAATGGTCGCCAGCAATTTCGGTAAATGTTCGACGCGTTTGGGTAATGATAAGTGGGATGCCGAATCAAGCATGGTCGGAAGGGACTTTTCATAATATTACTCAATTGTGGGGTGTTTTTGTGCAGACAGATGATGAGACGATGGAATATAATTCTTTTGAGACATGTCGAATTCAGATTGAAACGAATTTATCTTCCCATATTGATGAAATCATAGAACTGGTTATAAAGGGGACAATATTTCAACTACAGATTGTTGAACCCAATCAGCCATTAGTGGTAGAGTGCAATTGTTCCGTGAATGATGTGTCAAAATCTCAAGGGACTGTATCAAAAAATGAGATAGAAGACTCGAGTGGAAAGCGAGGGGGAAAAGTGGGATAGGTAGCGATGGATTCGGATTTCAGCGGCTGAGGGTGAGAGGAACGTATGGCAGGAGAACCAGAATTTGGAAGATGCTTATCGACATGGTAGTTCCAGAGTGGAAGAGACCATGGAAGGTGATCTTTCAGTACATAATGCGAAGTTGCTTGCTGCCTTGAGCAATACGGAGGGTGAGAACACTATCATTCCTAATTCTTTGGCTAGTAAAGAACATTGGCGGCCTTTTGACAGTCAAAATTGAGAGGTAACAAGCAGACTAGTCTTACGAGTGGAATAGAGTGTTTCAAAGTCGCCATCTTGGATGTCAGACGAGCAGATTGGTATGGTTGATCGCGCAGAGCAGGTGACTATGGGTATGGACATTCGAGAGTGTGAATCTACTTTGTACCCTGTGCATCCAATTAACAGGCCGGATGAGAATACTAAAGCTTACAAGGCAGGTATTGTGAGAATTAAGGAGACTGATAGAATGGTTCGAAATATATCAGAAATAAACTTTAGTTTTATGAAGCCGACAGAGAGAGTTGCCGCAGAGAGTAAGCTATAGAATAAAGGAAGGGGCAGGCCTAGGAAAAATCCATCGAATTCCAACGGTATAGCGAACGGTTCTCTTTCTGATTCAGACTTCATAAATAGGAAAAAGGGTGATTCTAAGTGAAGCACGCGAGACTCTTAAATTGGGACAATGGATTGGAGCTTCTGTTATTGTCAATAAAGAAAAAACAGTCCAAGACATTGCACGACTCATTGAAGCGAGGGATAAGGACCAATAGTGACACGAGACGTGAGTGTTCTTTCAAGACAATATTCAAAGCTAACTCAACGAATTTGGTACGTAATTTTTGGTTTTCGGATAAGTGTGATTATGTTTTTGCTCCGTATTTAGATTATCATCTCAGAATATGGTAAAGCGACTCTTTCATGGCATTTTAACGCGGTGGGGAAACAGAGTATGTCCGCGGTGTAGATACAAGTTGTGGGGGTACAAGAGAAGGCTGAGGTACAGTGGGTTATGGGTGTCATTTAATTTGTATGGATGTCGGGTGATGGCGTCGGATTCCTTTTGGTTTAACAGGTGGTGCGTTAGTGAACCACTGCATTTGATTTTTCTCGCCTCTTTCGTTGTTCCTAGAACAAGTTGGCACTTGTTTGTGTTTGAGATTTCTATTTAGTCGCCTATTGGTTGTTTTGAGTTTCAACAGCTTAGTCAATTAAAGGTCATTTTGAGAGTTTTGATATTGTTGCATCACATGTGGTTAAATATGTGTGGCAACCGAGTGAGAATGGGTGGTTTACAGTAAGTGTTGTCCTAAAGTTGATGTACTCTTTTGGAATCGAAAGGAATGAGGTTAGGGTGTTTGTGGTTTGGAAGCTTGATGTTTCTCCAAAAGTCCAGTGCTTTCTACGGGTGTGATGAAACCCTGGATGAGATAGACCATATTTTATCTACTTGTCGATGCATTTGTAAACCTCAACCACATGATGAAATAGCGGCTTGTCTTGATCTATAGCTTGGCTTGTGAGGGGGGGTTCGCCTTCTATTTTATGCTTGGTGGGGTTGGGATTAGAGAGTTATATCGATGATGATTTGGTGTCCTGCGACATTGGGGTAGAATTTCGTCATATTTATCGCGAAGCAAATAGTATTGCAGATGCACTAACAACACATGGGGCTCATTGTGTGGAATGGTTTCAATCTTTTATTCAAGTTTCATGATTTGAGTTTGAGTTTGATGTGTATTGTGTACTTGGTTTGACATACTACTATGTGTACTCTTTTTTTTCGACTAGACTTAGAGAGTTTAATGAGGCACATAGTATTATTTATTTGTATGGTATTTACCTTTCTAATAAAACCATACTTATTCGATCAAAAAATGAACCGATAAACTTGTCTTTAAGTACTTAAATGATACATTTTTTCTAGACCTATTTGATAAACTTTAAAATCGTCACATAATGTTAATAACGTCATTAATTTTATTTTTCAATACATCACCTCAAACCAATCAATTGATGTTATTTGTAATACGTCTTGTTGAAATTTTAATAAAATATCAAATTTAACTTCATTAAACATAAAAAAAATATTCAAATTAATAGTTATGCAACTCATTTTTGTCATCTCAGGGCTTCTATTTTCCTATCCCGGTATACCTATTTAGTTTTGGCTTAAATAAAAATAAGTGCCCAAGGTATACCTTTTTTGAGCTTTAGGTGCCTAAAGTATATTTTGCTAAAAATAGATACTAAAAGTTTATACCATTGCAATTTTAGGTGTCTGACTGTTAAAGGGTGTTAAAAAATTTTGTTAACCAATCAATGTTTGACATGTGGCACACATTTGATTTTTAACAAAAAAATTGAAGAAAAAAATCTAAATTTTTCAATTCTCAGAAAACCCCAAAAAGTTTCAAGTCTTACAAAACAGTCCTCAAATCCCTAAAATTTTCCAAATTCAAACCCTCAAATCGTCGCCCCTGAGTGCACCCCTTTATTCACTGGACCTAGGCAGTCATTTCCCCCATTACAGTGTCGGCAAAAACGCCGAACGACGTGCTAGTCGAACGTCGATTTTGCCTTCAAGTTTGACTGGCACGGCGTTCGGCGTTTCTGACGACGCCGTGTTGGGGGAAATGATCACCTAGGCCTGGCGACCAAAGGGGTGTGCTTAGGGACAGCGATTGGCGGCAGATGCAGCATCGATTTCGGGTTCGAGTTTGGGAAATTTTAAGGATTTGGGGACTGTTTTTTAAAAAATGAAACTTTTTGGGATTTTTTGGAAATTTAATTTTTGTGTAAAAAATTGTTTTAAATTGTTAATTTTGAAAAAAAAAATAAACATGTCACGTGTCATGTTTTTATTGGTTAATGATTTTTTAGCGGTAGCTAACTACCATGCACCTAAAATTGTAACGGTGTAAACCTTAGGCACCTATTTCTAACAAACAAAATATTTGAGACACTTATTTTCAGTTTAAGCCTTTAATTTTTAATACTTCAGCATTGCTTTTCCATTACCTAACTGCACAAAGGATTAGGTTTGCAAAGTGGTTGAAAGCATATGCAGTGGGTAATTTACATTTTAGATCACTTAACTTAACATCCACTTTTATTTACCTCATAAACCTTTAATTTAATCAAATTACATCATTAAACTTTTATTAATAATAAACTATGTCACTTATACTAACATTGTTAAATAATTCTAACAAAAAATTGAAATAACACATTTACTTAATCTATTTTTCACATACCATCATCAAATAATGTTTAATTAACAATTTTAATAATTTTCTATAAAAAAAAATTATGAAACGTTTCCTTTAAATAAAATTAAAAGAAAAATAACTAAATTCCCTATAATTCTAACAAAAAATTTTAAATTTCCAATTAAACATTATTTATTGATAATATGTGGAAAATTTTGTTAAATAGAACTATCAATTTTAAATTTTTTCATTAGAATTATTTAATGGTATTAACATAAATGACTTAATTTATAAATAATAAAATTTAAATGATGTAATTTGATTAAATTAAAGGTATGTAATGTAAATAAAAGTGTATGTTAAGTTAAGTGATATAAAATACAAATTACCCCATATGTATTAGTACGTGTGTGATGTAACCAACAAGGAAGAGCCACGCCCGAATTGGACCCATCAAATACCAACACCATTAGCATAATAACCCACAATCCTAATCCACTCAACGTGTCACCGCCGGTCACCAGACACAGCCACAGGCAGACCAATCCCTCCCCTCACAAGGTTTTAAGTTTTGTCCCATTTGCCCAAATTTAATGTTCCTCTCATCTCCAAGAAGACTTTTTTATCTACTACCGAAAAGAAAGTAAATACATAAAATCAATAGATTCAAACCAACAAACGAGATATTTATACTTGTCAAAATAATTCCGATTTGATTATTGTTTAATCTAATTCGAATAATTCTATGTTATTGACATAATTAAATTCAAGTATTAAATCAAATAGTTTGAGAATTTGATTAAGCCTTTGAGTTTTGGTTAGTAATGTTGAAAATAAAATTCTATTAAATTCAATCCAAGTAACTTAGTATCAAATGGATGCCCATAACATATAGTAATGATCCTTCTTTTAATAAAAAAAAAATGGATGCCCATAAATTGTAGAGAAGATTTCTTTTCTGGTTTAATTGGAAAATTGGTACCTAAATTATACTCTTTTTCACCTTTAGTACGTGATTTTTTTTTTTGTTAGAAATGTACCTAAACATTATTTTCCCCTAAATTGTTTAGAATACGAAAAAAAATTTAAATGAATATGCTCACCATATCATTCGTAGTCCCAATTAATAAAGACTTTTGTTGAAAAAACAACCAATTACATCATCATTGACTAACAGATGGCACAAAAATTCACATCATCATTGACTAACATCTAACATACGGAAGCAAGGACGAATCTATGCCTGCTGTGGGAGGGGCTCTTGCCCCACGGAGGCACCAAAATATTTTTTTGCCTATATATTTTTAGAAAGAAAAAATTGATTAATTATAAATGTCTCCCTTTTAAAATTTATGTTTTGTCCTCTCAATTCTAAATCTTAATTCCATACTTATTTGAAAACAAAAGAAGAAGATAAGTTTAAACTACCACTTCTAAAAAAAATGTATAATTGAGATATCAATTTGTGAATTAAAACCTTTCTTTTTCAATAAATTGCTTCCACGGGTTCGGAGATATTTAGCGGGCAAAAGATGATATTTATGGTTTATGGGAGATGTCAAAATGGCTGCTCTGAATCAACCTCTTTATCTCACAGGTTTCTAAATTGCCCCCCAAATCATGATTTGGTAACCTTTTTAAGTACGCCCATGCCCATGGATTTGTTAGGCCACAAAAACGGAGGATTTCGATCTTCTTCACCACCAACCTTTGGCCGCCATGGATTCTAAACCAAAAACAGAGACACTCTGCTGAAAGGTAAAGACCTCAGTTTTGACCATCTTTTTTCCCCTTTTGTGAAAATGCAACGGCGACACCTGCTTGCGACGGAAGTGAGCTTGCCATCGCAGGAATATGGGAACGAAACTCATAATATTTACATTAGAGACACAAATTTCGACACCAACATGGTGTTTATATTGGCAGCTCTTCTATGTGCTTTAATCTCCGCCTTGTTGTTGAACTCAATAGTGGGTTGCGCTCGGCGTTGCGGCCGTAGGTTTGCCCCAGACACTCAAGAACGATCGATGGCGGCTCGGATGGCGACGACGGGGCTTAAGAAACGAGATTTGGAGCAAATTCCAGTGGTTGTTTTCGGGAGTGGCTTGAGTTTTACGTCCACCGAGTGTCCGATTTGCCTTGGAGATTTTGAATATGGGGAGAAGGTTAGAGTTTTGCCAAAATGTAACCATGGGTTTCATGTGAGGTGCATTGATACATGGCTGGTGCCACATTCATCATGCCCGAATTGCCGGCATTCGTTACTGGAATATTGTATAGAGAATGCCGAGACATCAGCGGAAGCCACCGCCCGGCGATTATCGGAAGATCGATTAGGTGAGCATCAGCTTGGCAGGGTTGCTGTGGTCGTTCCCGTGTAAATCTTGATTACATGTGTGTTCAACATGAATGTTAGATTTGTCAAATGAGCAGATTAAGTTAATTTAAGATCGGATCATTTGAGTTTTAAAGTGGAATCTTTTTAGGTCCAGTCATTTGAGATAAGAGTTTGTTTTATTTCAAGTTTAGATCCCACTTTAGTTATGGTTAAGGTAATTTTAAGGTTTGACATTGGTTGGGTTGAACAATTGACTCTTTATAATCAAATTAGTGTGATATTCGAGTTACTCAGAACAATTTTTTAAACCTATGGAAATTTACAGGTTTTAAAATATATATTTGAAAAATTAATTTAAGAGTATGTCTAAATTTATTAGAAAATTTTCAAATAAAAAACATCTCGAATTAAACTCAAACTATAATGAAGATTCATTAATGAAATCAAAGACAAGCCAGTAAACGAACACGGACGATAGTATGTTAATGTTCGTTCGTTTAATTTTAACCGAACAAATGAACGAACACAAACAACTAACGTACATAATTTCATGTTCGTGTTTGTTTGTTAAGGAATGCAGCTTGTTCTTGTTTGTTCATGTTCGTTTGTTAAAATGATAAACGAACGTAAACGAACACAAATAAACGGACATAAAAAGACATATGTGAATAAATTTAAACAAACGGACATAAATGAATAAATTTAATTTTCTTTTAAAATATAATATTTTTGTTATAATGATAAACGAACGCAAACGAACACAAACGAACGGACATAAAAAGACATATGTGAATAAATTTAAACGAAATGACATAAATGAATAAATTTAATTTTTTTAAATATAATACTTTTGTTATAAAAAAATAATAAATATAAATGGATACATGTGAATAAATTTAAACAAACATAAACGGACGGGTTATTGAACGTTCACGAACGTAAATGAACGAACAAGCTCTTTGTTCACATTTGGTCATTTAATTAAACGAACAGAAAATCTTGTTCATGTTAGTTCGTTTAATAAACATGGACGGAGCCAAGAATTGAGGTTGGGGGGCAAACTATAAATGTTTGAAAGGGGGCAAATTCATAAATAAACCAATTTTTAACAAAATTGTTGAGATATGTGTTTTGATATAATAATTGAAAAATAGTTTTGGAATAAATTGAAAAGATTTTAAAAATGATTTTAAGTCCAAACAACTTGAAATAATGTTTAATACTTTTTAAGACGTTTTGGGGTGATTTAAAACGTCTTTAAAGTAGCCAACCCTGAGTTTTTCAAGTATCCATACCGATACGGTATACCCTGTATCGATACGCATAAAGGGTTTCAGCTATAATTTGTGAAACTGTCAAGATCCGTACCGATACAGGGCATTCCCGTATCGATACGGAGAAGGGTGGTTTCGATACACCCTTTGGTGTATCGATACGTCTACGTGGCATATATCTCAACAGCCAAAACCCCCAACGGTCATATTTCCAATGGTCTTTTAAATTACAGGATGTACTGATATGCCTATACGCGTATCGATACGCATCAGCTGATCAGAGCTCAACAACTAGTTATGAAGAAGGTCGTACCGATACGGTTACCCGCGTACCGATACGGACAACCTCAAGACTGCAATTAATGTGGAAATTAAAGACCCAAACGGCTCCAATTCAATCCCAATGGTCACCAACGGCTATGAACTCATTTGAGAGTATAAAAAGGACCTTCAAGCATCTATGAATGACTAATGTTTCAATTGTCAACAACATTATGATCAAAGATTCGTCTTAGAGCTTAATTGTATATTTCTTTGTATAGACAACACTTGTGAGCTTTAATTGTAATATTTTGCTCAAGTGTTTTAGGTTTTGGGTGAGTGCTTAGTGTACAAACATCTACCTATTAAGAGGGACTTCAGTTTGCTAGGATTCTCTTTGTTAGAGAGTGTTCCCAAGACTCGGGTTGTAAGTTCTTGGATGCTAGATCACGAGTTGTGATTCTAGGATTGTAACGGTTGCCTCCTTAGCCTAGAAAATGGGAAGAATTCTTAGTGAATTGTTGAAATCCTAAGGTGGGAAGCCTAGGTAGTGGACGTAGACTCCATTGGGGGAGTTGAACCACTCTAAATCCTTGTGCATTTTTGTTTATCTTTTGCTTCCACCATTTCCACCCAAAAATCCAACTTCTCCACCACTTGTCTAATTAATCGGTTGTGCACATCGAGCCCAACAATTGGTATCAGAGAAAAGCTCAATCGAAGGGGATTAATATCCTATTGAGGCAATCCGGCTAGCTCGACCAACAATTCAATCAACCGACGAAATGGCACAATCTATCGATAAGCTACCTTTCTTTGACGGGACCAACTATGCTTTTTAGAAGACAAGAATGATGTTCTTCATCAAGGCCAAAGATTACAAGCTTTGGGACATTGTTGAAAATGGTCCATACGTACCACAAAGATGCAAGGCAGAATGGAATGCGGACAATCACAAGAAGATGGAGCTTAATTTCAAGGCTTTGCACATTCTAATGTATGCATTTAGCCTAAACATATATGAGAAGATGTCTTCTTGTGAGAGTGCCAAGGAGGTATGGGACAAGCTTGAAGTCACAAACGAGGGAACAAACGAAGTGAAGGAGACCAAGATCGGCCTCCCCAATCTAGAGTATGAGAACTTCAAGATGGATCCAGAAGAAGACATTGAGAAGATGTTCGATCATTTCTCCACAATAGTGAATAGACTCAAAGGCTATGGAGAAGTCATTCCAAAAGAACAACTTATCCGAAAGCTTATCTACTCTATTCCCGAGTCATGGGACTCAAAGAAGATCGCCATCATCGAGGCCAAGAATCTCAAGACCTTGAAGCTTAATGAACTCATGGGGTCTCTTCTCACTCATCAAATAATGAAGAAGGACAATAAAGAGGAGAAGAAGAAGAAGGAAGAGATAAGAAAGATATGGGAGAAGGAAATAAAAAAGCTAGGCATCAATATGAATGACGTAGTCCTCAATTCCTCCAAGTGCCTACATGAAGTTTCAAGTGAGGAGGAAGAAGAAGATCAAGAGATGACCTATCTCTTCATGAAATTTGCCCAATTCATGAAGATCAAAATGACCAAATCTAACCATGAATCGAAGACAAAGAAGATGATGAATCCCCGAAAGAGCTATAAATGCAAGAAAAAAGGGTCATCTTCAAAAAAGGCGTATGTGGCAACATGGAGTGATGAAGACTCCACAAATGAAGATGAGGTTGCCCACCTATGCTTCATGACCTTCCAAGAAGGTGAGGTAACTTCTAATTCATCTACTTCTACTTCCTATACTTTTGATGAATTACAAGAAGCCTGTGACGAATTGGTTTTTGAGTTTAAAGCTTCTTTTTCAAAAAATAAGAAATTGATTTCAAAATTAAAAATCTAAAATGATTTGCTTTCTAAAACCAATTTGAAGTTTGAAGCAAAAATGAAGGATTTTGACCAAAAAGTTTCAAATTTACAAAAATTGCTTCAAACAATGGAAAAAGATCATCAAAAGGAAGTTGATGATCTTAAGAAAGAAAAAGATTTGATTTCCAATGAACTTCAAAAGAAAAACAATTTGGGAAAATCAAACTTTTATGTAAGACAATCTAGTACCCCCTATATTTTTAAACGGTAAATGTTTTAGAAGTGTTTGGGTTCCAAAAGAACTAATCACTTCAAATAAGAATGATGAAATTGAAAAATGGATTCCTAAGAGGGCCAAACTTTGTGCTTCTAATGTAAATGGATCCAAAGCAATTTGGATACCAAAAGTGTCTTGATTATCTTATTGTAGGTGTGATGGAGAATGATCAACAAGTCCAAATTTGAGGGGGAGCTCCATACAGACAATGAAGAATACTTGAAGAAGGAGGCTTCACGTCCTACCTTAGTTCAAGTGTGGTAAAATTTTAGTTGAATTTATTTGCGTTAATTTGTTTTATTTACATTAATTCAACTAGATAATCATATTGTTAGACTAAAAATATTTGATGCTTGAGTAAGGGGGCCAATTTTAAAACCAAAGATTTTAATAGAGTCAAAATTTCTAAACCTCTATTGTTATTCTTGAGATTAATGTCTTTTAACTTCTTTTTGATATAACAAAGAAGGGGAGAAATGGTTTGAAAAAATAAACGAATTTTTGGTGAATGAACATAAACGAATTTTTCACCGAACGATTTACTGAATGTTTGGTTCGTTTACAGTCCTATAAACCACCTCAAATAAAAGTATGTCTAAACTTATCTTTAATTTATGGGTTTTGTTCTGCATTATTTTTCAAAAGCATTTTTAGAGTTAATAATAATTTTTAAATTAAAAACAATACAAAATATAGGGATGTCAATTGAGCGAGATGGGTGTGAAAGATGCTCTTTCCGTACCCATCCCCGTAAAAAAAATTCACTCTCATCCCCGCCTCACAACCCGTTGTGAGTGTAAAATTTAAGATCATCTTTGCCCCGCGATCCGCAAGGTTAAAACCATTTCCACCCCACCACCCACGTAGTTCTTAGACCCATCTAATCCCTTTTATACGCGTCTCATGATCCACTTCATATAATATATTTATAAGTATTAATTAAATAAATTTATACCAAATTTGTTATGAAAAAATAAGAAATATATGTGATTTAGACTCCCACCACATGTGATATTATTTCAACTATCACAATTTAACAAATAATCATAATAAGTTTTTGAAACCTTTAATTGGTAAATTAAAATATAAATTTAATATGAATTTAAAAAAAAATTAAAAATAAAGTACTTACAAAATTTTAAATAAAAACAATGTCTCAAATACATAATAAATGTTTTTAAATGCAAAATTTTTAATATCAATTAATACATGTCACTCATGTAACTTGGTTGCTTCGATATCACGTTCATTTTCTAATTCTTCTATTAATTGTGAGCATGATATCTTTTGAACGTCACTTGAACCTGCATATGTAAACTTCCTTATGAGTAACTTGCACTTCTATTTAACAAATAAGTTTAATGTAAAAATATATGTTATCACTTTATAAATAAATTTAAAATAAAAATAATAAGTTAGCTTTAATATCAGCCCAAATCCATTTTTGAGTATACATTAAAGCCTCAACAGTTTCCAGTAGAAGTTGACTGCGATAAAGACCAAGTACTCGATCACTAGTGCTAAAAGCAGATTCCAAATAGACTGTAGAAACATGAATGCTTAAAATGTCCCTAGCTATTTGTTGAAGAATAAGATATGTGCTTCCATTTGTCTTCCACCAAGTGAGGATATCAAAATCATCACAAAGTGATACACTAGAAGCTTCCAAATATTTCTCCAAATCTGATTTTTCATAATTGTGACTTTTATCTTGCTCCATAAATTGTGCAAATTCGTGCATATACGCATCTCCTCCAATGTGACCACTATCACTAGGCGCCTGAGAACTAGTAGCTTGGATCCCACTATTTTAGACTCGTATTCATCCACCAACTAATGAAAAAAAGTACTGATTCTACTACTCTCAGCTTCATCGTGATCAAATATCTTTCTGAAATAAAAGTGAACAAGGGTCATTTTGTATCTTGGATCAAGTATTGTTGCTACACCCATTAGACCATTAACACCTTTCCATTGCTTGTTGTATTTATCTAGCATTACTTGTTCCATTTTCCTTATATAATCATAAGGAGACAAAAGCCAACTAGATATAGCAAGTCTAAGAGTACAAATTTTGAGAAAGTAAATATTGGCAGTGGGAAATCTTGAAGCTGAAAAATCAAGGGTGGTAGTGCTAAATAGCTCTAATTTTTCACATATTTTCTCTACTTTTTCCCAATCTTCACTAATTGGTAGATTCTTATAAAGATTATCTCGGCCACTCAAAACAATAAACACTGACCTATACTTTATAGAAATTGCAAGCATTTCAAAAGTAGAATTCCACCGAATCTTGCAATCAAGTGATAATTTTTTTTTGTATTCAAGAACTAATTATTTAGCTACTTGTTCAAAATTTTGGATTCTTTTATTAGAAGCAATCCAAAACACAACTTCATCCATGATTCTTTAGACACCATCAGCTAGAACAACACTTAATCCATCTTGAACAATTAGATTTAATATATGAGCACAACAACGCATATGAAAAAACTGACCGTGCAAAAGAAGGAAATCGTAAGAAAACTCTTCACGCAAAATATTCATCATTGCATCATTAGTTGTACAATTATCCATAGTAATAGCAGACAATCTAAGATCAAGATTCTAAGATTAAATACATTCCTTCAAAGCGTCAGCAAGTACCTCAGCGATATGAAGGGTTGGGACATAACAAAACCTTTCATATACAATAATGAAAATATTACTAATCAATTAAAAATGATATATCCTCAAAAGATTTGAAAAGAATGTAATACCTTATGATTCGGCTTTGTAGTCTCCAAACATTATCAATAAAATATGTAGTGACAGCCATATAGCCTTTTCTTTGGTTGTTGGCGCTCCACATGTCCATAATTAAGACAATTCGACTCTTTGCTTTTCCCAACAAAGTACTAATATTCTCTTTTTTAGAAACATATCTTTGTATGGTGTCTTTCTTAGTTGTATTATGGCTCGGTACTTTAAACCCCGGTTGAAGTGTTCTAGAATGCTTTTTAAAACCACAATGCTCAACCATGCTAATGGGGTACTCATGCAAAATAATCATCTCTGCCAAGTCTCTTCTCCATCCTCTTGGTGGAACTCATATGGTGTCAAGGTTAATGTGTCACTTTTGTCGGTAAGATTAGCCTTTATGCCAAACAATCTAGTTTGTCGTATATCTTGACTTACTCTTTTTAGACAAATTTTTATACGTTCTTTCAAATGAGTTGTTCCAGTTCTTCTTCCGCTAGCAAGAATCTTGGAACAATGATTGTACTCAGCTTTTATGGCATTACCGACTCTATTTCTTGTGAAATTGGTCCAAACTGATGATGTATGTCTAGTTAAAGGTAGAATAGAAGGATCCATTGAAGCATTATCTAGAGGACTTTTGTCATCATCCAATGAAATCGGAGTGCAATTCGTCAAAGTTGATGCTTTTGAGGGAGTGGGAGCATTACCATCTACACCGGTCATTTACCTGGAATATTTGTGAAGCCATAATAGTTTGTACAACTCAAAAGTTTAAACTAAAAAATACTAAAATCTATTTTAAAGGATTGAAAAACAACACAATTAACATGTCAAATAATATTTCAATTGTCGTAAAAAGTAAACAATATAGAAAGAACTAAAAAGAAAATAAAAAAGCTTTAAAAAATAAGAACAAACACCTACAAAATCTAAATAATATGCAATATTAAAATTTTAAAATTAAAAGAATTAGAAAAATAACATACAGTGAAATCTGAGGATAAAAAGACAAATCTTGCTTCACTTGAATTGTAAATTTTTTATTTGATTGCTTCTTGATGGATGGAAATTATATATATATATATATATATATATATATAACTTTTTATAAAATTTTAAGATAAGTTAATACGAATTACCTTAAATTTGAATCTGATCCAAACTGATATTTTTAAGAATATTTATATATTTAATTGATCAATTCAAACTCAATTATATATATATAACCTTTCATAACTATCCTAAGACAACTCAATATGAATCACCTTAAATTTGACTTAGATCCAAACTGATCTTTTTTAAATATTTTATATATTTGATATGATTAATCTCAAACTAATTATATTTTTAAAAAATATTTTTAATAATGTTTATAATAACGTGTTATAAAATCTATTGGGGCGGGTGGGGATGATGTGGGACGGGTGGGGATGGAGCAGGGCGGGTGGGGTGGGGATGGGGAGGGTATAAAGTCATATTCACAACTGCCCCGGCACCGCGGCGAATCTAGATTTTATCTTCATCCCCGCTCTGCTACCCGCAAAATCTGTAACCATCTCTTCCCAATTGAATGCGAAGTGGGTGAATGCCTGCAAAACCCCACCCCTCTGACATCTCTAACAAAACATATAATTTTTTTAGTTTTTAAAATTTTCAAATATGAAACGTATAGTTTTTTAATTTAGGTTCAAATATATTTCCAAAACCATGAAAATTTTAATTTTAATTTTTACCAAAATCACGTTGAACAAAATTATTCATTTATTTTTTTATCAATTCTTTTGAATTATTAAAAATAATATCTAAAAGAAACTTGCTATCTACTTAAATTGTAATAGTAAGCGTTCCTAAGATTAGTGACCAAAGGGGAAGAAATTCAACAAAGTGCACCTCAAATTAAACTCAAACCTTAAGAAAAATCAAAGTTGGAAAGTTCCAACTTCTTACAGCAAATCATCAGTAAAACAAGAAGAGGCCTAGTCCTTTGTCATCTGTAATAAATGAATAAACCAACATTTTTTCAAAAAAAAAAAAAAGAAAATCATCAGAACCGTAGAGATCTGCTGAAGGCTTTCCAAGACAAGGGGTTTTTGGGGTCAGCCACTGGTTTTTTCCCACCATTCCCTTTCCTACCAAGAATTTGTCTCACCAACTTCTTCAGAACCCTTATGAAACTAGACCCACGACGCCCTCTCCGCCCCTTGGCAGCCACCGACACGCTTGGCTCCGATAGGCTCCGAGCCAATAATGGCTTGGTTGAGCTGTATCTCGAAGGAAAGCCTCTCGAACTGGTCCAGCAATGTGCTCTGTTCGTCCCCGAACCTTGTTAGAACAACTGATATTTCGTCCATGCTTTTGTTTTCATTTCTTAAACCCATTTTTTATTTTCCTTTGCTCATCATTTTCATCATCATAATCCTATTATATAATGTATTATGTAAATCTTTGCTCTTTTTTTCTTTAACTTTGCTTTTTGGTATGGCTCAAGAACAGGGAAAGCCAACGGGAGGAAACGTAAGTCACTAAGCAAAGTTGCAGAGCGAAGCGTCAAGATTGTTTTATTCTGCTCCACTTGCTATCTGATTCATTCAAATATTCTAGTTTTTCTTCTTCTTTTTTATTTAATATTTTGCTTCCCATTGTTACTGCATTCCCAAAGACTTGAAACCAAGACCTGGATTAAGCTGAAACAATCCCGCACCAATGAATCGAATTTAAACTTTTATTTAACATGTTTTTAAAACTCAATGCTTGATTCTCATACTCAATATAAAAATGGGTTATTTTCTAAAGAAGATTAATGTAGTCATAGAAAAGGGGGAAGTGATTCCGAATACATCGCAAAGTGCAAACATTACTTTCTATTGTCTAATAAACTTTGAAGCCAAAATTGTAAAGCAGTGTTCAGCCAAAGCCGGAATTAGGATGCTCCACTTTATTCTTGGTTGCAACGAACAAGTCATGTTTTGTTCCAAACAAAGCTTGTTTAATACAAAAGTGGAAACATACTATCACTGATTATGCCCATTGGAGCATAAATATGTCCTGCCTTGTTGCGTTTCTGGAAATGTTTGAACAATGGGGTTGTGAACTGTCGTAATAATGCATTGCAATGGCAAGGGTATCCACTTAGAACTTAATAAATTTGGTTAGGAATGAATGCTTAACGAGCCTAACTTAACTTGTCAACTGCTGAAACGTATATAATTACAATTGAAACGATTACTGTTTTCTGTTGTAACTGGCAACACGATATAGAAACTGTGAATTGTCCCACATTAGCGGCCATCATCAATACAGGAAGTGTCCTCCAATGGATCCTACAAAACGCATTGTTTCGGGAGCTGCATGTGTTTTACTGCCCTTTGTAATGGGTGATTGCGCCCGGGATAGATCTAGGACGAGCAAAACACTACTCGAGTTGAAAAAATCAAAATTTTCAACTAGATTCGACGTGAATAAACTTGACTCGACTCTACTTGAATCATAATTTCATGACTCAAAATTCTTAGTATTCAATGGACTCAGTTTTTAAATTAAGTCGAGTCTCTCAACTTTATCTGATATATGTACATCGTATATGAAAAAATTAGAACGTATTAGTATCATAACATTATAAATATTTACAATTAAATTTAAATAGAAATATGAACAACTCGACTCGCAAAAATTTTAAATAAAGTTTGGGTCATAAAAAAAATCGTAAACTCAACTAACTCTGAAATTTTTTACTCAACTCGACTCGAAAAAAGTTTAAATAAAATTTAAGCTATAAAATAGGAATTATTAAATCGACTAACTGGAATTGTTTTACTCAATTGAACGCTCACGCCTACAATACACATGGGTGGACCCTTATGAGAGCATTTGGGGGCTTGGCTCCCCTAAAATTTGGTAAATTAACTTTTAGTTTTTTGTAAATTTTAAATTTTATAATTTGACCATCCAAAAAATTTAAGAATGTTATTACATTTTAAATATTTTTAATTGAAGTCACTTTCTAAAAATTTTACCATTTCTCGTTACATCTCAAAAATTTCGAAAGTTTTAAATTAAACAACTTTTTAAAAAATAAATAAATAAGCCCCCTCGACCTTAAGATCCACCCGTGACTATACATCAAAATATTTGGTCCAATGACATTTTTGGTCCCTAATAGTTTAAATCATATTCAATTAAAGCCTTGAACCCTTCAATTTGATGCTAATTCCATCTTGATTGAATAGGTCCCTGAATTTTTGAAGGTAAATAATTTTGTTGTTCTAATATTCGATACTAGTTCCATCTTTGATAGTGTCATTTGCTTCGGCCACTCTGTCAATGAGTATCACTTAAGGAAGTTTTCTTGTTTTCTTGCCTCTCATCTCCCTCTCCTTTGAGCATTTAAAGGAGCATTCATTTTGGGTAAGAGTGATAAATTGTTTTAACCCAAGGCACATGAAATGTAAAAAAAAAATGGTTACATAATAATTACTGTTCCATGTATTTGTTGGGAATGGAAAGAGCAGAGACATTGAGGAAACATAATGAAATCACATGTATTCTCGTTCTTTTTTGTAATGTTGTTGTCCTAATAGATACAAGATAAATTAATGGGTGCTATTGGAGGAAAGTGAAAACATGAACCCACCAAGGTGTGTAGGGTTATTGGATAACCTTTTTTATTGCACTTCCCATGAATTGATGTGTCCAACTCCGTACTCCACATTTGCACCGCACTTTGTGATTAGATTGTAAACTTAATCAGGTGGGTGTGCATATCCACTGTTCTAATGCACATCCTACCTGTCTCTACCACTCCATTGTTTTCTCCCCAACGTGGTAGCTCATGAACATGCACATTCATATTTTCTATGATAGAAGCTATAACTTATGAATAAAGCAAAGATGAAAGGGTTAGAATTCAAATCTTCGCCTTTCTTTTTATCTTTTTACGAATGATTTTATGAATCAATTTGATTGAATTTTAGTATTAGATGATTCGTATAAATTTAAAACTTCGTGTTTTTTTATTTTTATATTGTTTAAACTATTTAAAACTTTTCCTCCTTCATAAATTAAAACAAGTTGTGCACTTAAACTCTCGTTCTTGTATATGTTACAATAACAAAAATATCAATTGAGCTAAGATTTAGTTGATTTTTTTATGAATTTTATTATTCCCACAACTTTATCATGTGTACGGGGATAGTGGGGTTGTGTTTTTATGCATTAGATTAGTACATTTTGTGTATCCGAATTTAGGTTGCTCAAAATATTGACCTTAAATCTTATTCAAGTCTTTTTCATGTTTGTAAATGGTTAATGCAAATATGTTTTCGATCCTCTCACATTATTTTTATTTTTTAAATTTTTTTTTTATTTTTATCTAATATTTAATAAATTTATACATTTTTATCCTCTTCAAATTATTTTTTTACTCTTGTATACATAAACAACTTGATATATATTTCTAATACTTACATTATGGTATTATATTTCATTATAAATTTGATTTTTATGTGATTTAATTTATATACTCCCTCCATCCTATTCACTTATTGACTTTTTTGTCAAAATTTTTTAACTTTGGTTTTTGATTATTTAGAATTTTTTATTGAAAAAAATATAAAAAATATATTTTAAAAACTTTTAATTAACTAGCTTTTAAATATCTATATATTTTGAGATCCACTAATTGGTCTAGTGGCCAATGATGCTCATATTGTCCCATCTTTTATGGGTTCGAATCCTAGTATAAGAACATAATACCTCCTTATTAATCAAAAAAATATCTATATATTTTATAAAATTTAAATAATTAAAATAATTATGGTGGTCATTCCTTAACCATGAGGTCAGGAGTTTGATTCCTATCAATGAGAATAGAGTACATTTCATGGTCAGCCGTTTACTTTTTAACGAAAACACCTGCGACGAAAGAATTTGTCACTATTATCAGCGGTGGATATACGGTGGTTTAAACAAAAAAAAAAGAAACATATTGGGTTGGGTACGGGACCATGGGTCTTGATTATTGGAGTCCAAGTCCAGCCTATAATTTAAATAAGTCTAATTTTTTAGTCCAAACTCATTTTTTCTGCCTAATATTTTATCCAAACTCTCTCAAATTTTGTACTAACACGAGTCTTGAATGTTTGGACTTGAATTATTTTTGAGATCAATATATTTGAATAAGTTCAAAATTATTTTTTTTTATTTTTTTATTAAAATATAAGTTCATCGTAGTTTGATTTCAAAATGATTTCTTGTCTAGTTCGAATTTAGCTCAAGTGGTTTATTATAAAAGATATATTATTTGATACGCCAAGCATGTCTGTTTTAGTATTTAGGGGTTTAATTTCAGGCTTGTTTTTTTAGGAGTTTAGGTTTTTAAGTTTAGAATCTAGGACTTAGTTTAGTTTAGAATTATGTGTTATGATTTAGAATTTTAGATTTTAGAGTTTAAATAAAAAGAGTTGTAGCTTTATTTACACAATCCGTATACAAAAAAGTAGTATTATTATATTATTGTATGCGAGAGAGAATTGTAATTGAATTGGTTGTGTTTTTATTGGAAGGAGGAAAGGTTTGAGTTTTGTGCAAGTAGTAGTGGATGGTTAACTTTGTAAAAAGGGAGGGTGTATCATTTTGTCTCTCCCTCCCTCCATCAACATAAAGGCAAAAGGCAATCACCATCCCCCCCTCACCCATACCATCTACCATTAACAACAATATTCTTGTTTCTCAAGTTTTATTATTATTATTATTATTATTATTATTATTATTATTATTATTATTATTACCCAAATACACTTTTGCTTTTGTCTTAAGGCTTTTGATGACAATGATTTGGGTAGTCTCGTGGATGGATATGTAGTTATTGTTTATAATTCATTCAAGCATGCAGCATGCAGCATGCACCACCTCATCCTATTCCTTCCCCTTTACTCTTCACCATATTTTTATTTTGGAACTGCAACAGCAATGCATGTCTGTTTCCATGTTTTTATGTTGTCTTGTTTTATTTTATACTTTGCTATCTTTTTTCCCTTCATATTTCTATGCATTGTATGATGTAATCATTGTGTGTTCCCTCTTTGTACACTCCCATCAAATGCCCAGGGTTGGAAGCAACATATAGGTATGATTCTCTTGTAATAAGTTCATTCAAAACCCAAAAATACGCTCTCTAGGTTTTGAATGTGTTCAACTGTTGTTTGATAATGTCGATGTTGCTCGATTGATTTCTAGTGATTTGATTAGCTTGAACTTTATAAAAATACAGGTAAACATGGTGAAAAAATAGTTTCTAAAAGATTTCTCGACCCTAAAACATTTCAAAGAATCTTTGAGAGAGACCTTCTTGATCTTACGCATTTTCGTGTAATATAGTACAAATTTTAAAAACATATTTATTATATTTTTTTAAAGAAAATTAGTAAGTCCCGGACCCATGTGATGATGCCCATTGTTCAAGGCATTTTTTTTTTTTGAAGGATTAAAAGTTTAAACTTCAAAACCAAGCATTAATAATTCACCAACATTGTAAACCCAAAGCAACAAAAGGATCTCTAGAGGTTACAACCTTTGAAACCATGGTATTCAAATTTGTGTATGATATCAATATACTTAATTTTTTATATATTTAAAAAATCAAATCTCGTATTTATATTTAAAATATATTTCATACGTAATAAAAACAACAGTGTGTTGAAGGTTGAATGAATAGTTTAGGGACACAAAAAGCAGCAAAGATTGAATTGAAGCTTTTTATAAAGGAAATGTGAGGACCGATGACTACTTTTTCTTCAACTTCATCATTCCATTCAATTCTTCTGCTTTTACTTTTTTATGTTTTGTTTTTATATTATTTCCTTTCAAAAATTACAATCACGAATGTATTTTTATTTTTATTCGATATATAGATTCATATTTATCGTGACCGTAAATGTAACAGAGGGTCCACGAGAGGAATAAAGAAAGCCGAAGCAGTAAATAGTATATATTTGACATTGAATGATATTCAAAGTCCCATATGCAGCCAGTGAAAAGGAATCTAAACTCAACTTGTACGTAACAAAATACCATAAATAAACAAAACAAAGAAAGAATGGAGGGGAAATATCAGTTTTTGAACTCTTTTTCTGTATAGAACAAACTGGATTCTTCTTTCACTGGGAAACTCACAGTTTTGTTGTGTCTCACTCTCAAAATGTAATAACTTACTCAACCTCCTCCTTGCCATTTCCATCACAAGGGCATTGGATTAGCTCTAAAATGTTTACTACTTCTTCCATGTTGGGCCGACTTGATGGCACTTGAGACGCACAGATTAGGCCGAGCTTTATAACTGGGATTGCCTCCTCCGTTGGGAAGTTATTCCGAAGGCTTCCGTCAACACATTCTTCCACCCTACCATCACCGAGGGCTCCTCTCACCAGGTCAGTCAACACCACTACATCATCCTCCATGTATTCCACTGGCCTCTTCCCTGTTATAACTTCTAGGACTAATACGCCAAAGCCATAGACATCACATTTCTCGGTTATTTTCACCGTCTTGCAAGCGAATTCGGGGGCCATGTAACCGAGTGCACTTTGAATTTTGCTGCTTAAAACGCATCGATCTAATGTTGGCAACAGTCTTGCTAGGCCGTAATCTCCGACCTTGGCCTCACCGGAGCTATCGACCAAGATATTAGTTGATTTAAGATTGTAGTGAATGATATTCATTTGGTGCAAATAGGCCAGACCCTTGGCCATCCCAAGAATAATGTTGAATCTTTGTTGCCAAGATAGGTAACTCCCGTCAGGCCCATCGTGGAGGTGCTTATACAAATTCCCACTCGGAACGAATTCGTAAATGAGGAGTTGCAAGGAAGGAGTCCAGTAATATCCTTCAAGAGTTACAAGATTGTGGTGCCTAATCTTTCCGAGTGTTCGTACTTCTTTTTCGAACTCCAACTGAGACTTGATCAAACTTGAAACAGTCAGCTTCTTGATGGCAACTGCCCGCCCATCACGAAGGATGGTTTGGTAAACAACTCCGAACCCTCCATGACCAAGCTCGCCATCCTTGTTAAGCAGGGCATTGGCCCCGGCAACAAAATTGGCATCCCCTGAAAACATTACAAGTTTGCCATATTTTGGATCATTGGTAGGAGAACAACTAAAATCTTCCGCACCGGATAACATGAGAGCTGCAGCAGCACGTGATGTAGAACGGACATGGATATTGAGGAGAGTAATAGCAATTACACCGATGACAATGAAAGCTGCTGCACCAATGGAAACGAGGGCAGAGATGCTGAGCACAATTTTCTTGCGAGGGTGATCCCGGGAGGCGCCACCAATCGAGTCGGATGAGTTGGGGTTGAGAACAATGGGCTTGGGATGGACAGCCGGGCAAGACCGGTTAACAACCGAACCACACAACGATGGATTTCCAGAGACGGATGAAGTAGGGATGGTGTTGAAGAAGCCCCCAAGTGGAAGTTCACCATGAAGATGGTTGTGAGATATATTGAAGAACACGAGTTGCGAAAGATTCGCTAGCTCTTTTGGTAAGCTTCCGGTTAGCTCATTCAATGACAAATCAACATACTCTAGGTTGCTTAAGCTAGGAAAGGCGGTCGGGATTGAGCTGGATAGGTTGTTCTCGGACAGAATTCTGTACCATTTTAATAGAAACCACAAGATTGTAAGAAAAGCCATTTTTTATCTATTTTACATCAATATAAGCAAGGTGTCCAGGTTCCTAATAAAACAATGTGCAAATGTAAACTTTAAATAACAATGTATATGCATGTATATATAAAGAACTTACAAAGTTGTTAGTGATGAACAATTGACTATTTGAGTTGGGATTTTCCCAGATAGGAAGTTCCTTTGCAACACAAGCACCTTGAGCGAGGCCGCTGCTCCGATTTCGGAAGGGATGCTTCCATTCAGCATATTGTCACTCAAATCAACAACTTTTGTGGCCTTCAATTCTCCTATGGCGGACGGAATAGAACCGAAAAGCCGGTTCCTCGACATATTGAAGAACACCAAGCTGCTAAGAACCCCGAGCTTCGATGGGATTTCACCATAGAAACCATTTGAAGAAAGATCCAACACTTGAAGAACTTGATCAAATGACGCTCTAAACATCCATGGTGGAACCTTGCCTGTAAACTGGTTCATCGAAAGATTCAATTCCTTGAGTGACTGCAAATTTCCCAGAGAATATGGAACTCTGCCATAAAACTGATTTGCAGAAAGATCCAAACTCTCAAGACTCGTCAACTCTCCAAACCAACCTGGAACTTGTCCCCTTAAGGAATTGCGGCGTAAATTGATCCGAGTACAAGAAACAAGCTTCCGCATTGAATCGGGAAGGCTACCGGAGAAATAATTCAAACCAAAATCAAAATGTTTCAAGAACGAACAGCTTCCGATATCCCCTGGAAGCCTCCCGGAGAATCTGTTGTTTCCCAAATTCAAATGCCTCAAATCATAAAGATTCCCAATTCCTTCGGGGATATCACCTTCCAGCAAATTACCATACACATCAATCGACTGAAGGGTCCTCAAATACCAAATCCCAGAAGGCAACTGCCCCGAAATCTGATTGTACGAGAAGTTAAACTCCCCAAGCCCCCAACAGGAGCTTAATGAGCCAGGGATTTGCCCCGAAAGGTTGTTTCTCGCCAAAGAAACCGACTTCAGCGACCCACATTGCGAAAAGAACTCTTCTGGGATCGACCCCGACAAGTCGTTTCCGCTTAAATCAAGAACCTGCAAGGTTCCTATACGAGAAAGCTCGGCGCTTATGGTTCCCGTCAGGTTGTTGTTCGAAAGCGATAGAACTTGAAGTGACTGTAACTGCAGCAAACCACGGCCGACATGACCCGAAAGAGAGAGGCCGTCGAGGTGGAGCTCCGTGACCCGGTAAGTGGTGGGGTCACATTTAATGCCGACCCAGTTGCAGGGATCATTGTCGTCTTCGCTCCAAGATTGGAGCTTTGCGTTCGGGTCTTCGAGGCCTGCTTTGAAGAAGATTAAACCCAGAACATCGTCGTTGAAAGTCGGCTGTTGAGATTTCACAGAAACTGAACCCAAAACAAGAAAAATAAGGAACTTTAGCAGCATAATTCTTTCTTTTCACCCTTTCAACAAAATAGAACACAAAAATGCTAAGCCTCCATGGTAATGGAACACACACAGAGTGTTTAAGCTATGAAGGTAGAAAAGGACAAAGAGATGGATAGTGAATAAGGTCTTTTTGGCGCCATAGACAAAGGATTCCCAGAACCAAAAACTGGATATTTTTCCCCCTTGGATGTTTCCTCCTGGTTTTCAGCTCAGAGAGAGCAGAAAAGGTGGCGATGGAGAAGGAATAATAAATAATGATATGGGGTTGTTGTGTTGGGTTCCATGTAAAAAAGAGGGAGAGAGAGAAGTAGAAGCAAAGCAGAGCACAGAGCAGAGCAGCATTTAATTCCTCAGAGACAGGCCAAAATAAAATAAAAGCCACAAAATTTGGGCTTTTTGGGGAAATCGAATATATGATCACATTTTTCAAAGTACTTCTTAATCTGATTGCATTTATTTTCTATCAATATATTTTGGTTTTATTAGCGATTTGGTCACTGAATTATTTTTATTTCCTATTTTGACATTTAATTTTTTTAGATAAACTAATTGTTTGGTACCTTTATTTTCGTGTTTTTGTTTTAGTCACCGAAGTAATTTTTTGGCATAATGATATTTAGCGCTACTTTTTTTATATTTTGTTACATATATCGTTAAAAATAAACGATAAAGCTGACATGATATTGTTTAGTTTTTATTTTCTCTCTCCTTATAAAAAATATCATGTTAGTCTTTTTATTAATATTTAACGGTGAGCTATCAGAATAGAAACAAAACGTAACGTTAGCTAGATATTATTTTACCCAAAAAAATAGTTAAGTGACCAAAACAAAAAACAGGTGGGGTACCAAATATGAAGTTTTCTCTTAATTTTCTTTTGTCTCCTTGGTACTTAAGTTATTATTTTTATAATATTTTACCTTAAAATTACTGGTGCGCAATAAAAACATGATACATGTCCTAATATATATTTTCTAAGAATAATTTAATAAAAATGGAAATAATATAAAATTAATTACTTTTTCATAGTTATTTATTACTTAAAAATTTAACTATTATTATAATTTTATAAATTTGTACTTTTATTTTATATTTGACTATGTATTTTTTGGGCGAGTTAAGTGACGTCAAATTCAGTTATACACTTTAAAGATAGAAAAATTTTATAACGCTCGACGAGTACCATTGAGCACTACTAACGATGAGCATTGCTGAGCACCATTAAATTAATTAATAGTAATTAAAAATCTCAAGGTCTGGCATATAAATGTAAATTATTTAAACATATAATTATAAATGATTTAAAATAAAATATTAAATTAAATTATGTTATATATATATATATATAATTTTTTTTATTTTTTTAAAATAATTGGATCAAATATCAATCACTAAACCTGAAACTCTAAACTCTAAATCCTAAACTTAAAACCCTAAACACTAAGATAGAATCAACATGGGCTCGGGGGATTACACGACGAAGATCGTAGAATGGATGGAGCTTCAGAAGAGGATGAGGATATACGAGTTAGGGTCTTTGTCGTCGTTCTTGCTGGTGTTTGTAGGACATGTCATCACTCCAAGTAGCAACATAAGCCTTGAGCTTATTCTTCTTCCCGAAGCTCTTTTTTTTGAGTTGGGGACAATCGGTCTTGATGTGCCCCGGCTTCTTACTCTCGTAGCATATGATTTGATCCTTCTTTTCCCCCTTGTTCATGCTCTTGAAATTCCCTCTTTGATGGAACTTTCTTCCCCGGTTGGATTTCATGAATCGAGTGAACCTTTTGGCAAGCATTGCCAATTCTTCTTCATCATCTTCACTCGAATCGCCCTCTTCTTGCGAAGCTTTGAGAGCAATTCCCACTTTTTTCTTTTCCACCTTCTTCTCTTCTTTTCTCTTTTCTTCTCATATTCTCTTTCTTTCTTCATAATTTCATGGGTTAAGAGAGACTCTCATGATAGTGTCAAGCTTCAAGGTCTTGAGGTCCTTGGCCTCGATGATAGCAGTTTTCTTTCTTTCCCATGACTCGAGAAGGGAGTAGATGAGCTTCCAGACAAGCTTGCCCTCCAGAATGACTTTTCTGAAGCCTTTGAGACCGTTGACAATGATGGAGAAACAATCAAACATCTTGGTGATACTCTCATCCGGTTCTATCTTGAAATTTTCGTATCTCAAGTTGAGGAGTCCAATCTTAGTCTTCTTTACATTGTTTGTGCCTTCATAGGTGGTCTCGAGCTTGTCTCATATATCTTTTGCACTTGTGCAAGAAGACATCTTCGAGTACTCATCCGGTCCAAGTGCAAAAAAGAACATGTGCATAGCTTTATCATTGACTTATAATCTCTTCCAATCTTCATCGGTCATCTTTAGCTTAGGCTTTGGAATCAACCGATCACCTTCTCTCTTCATCGGTATTATTGGTCCATCTTCCACTATATTCCATAGGAGGTAGTCTTTGGATTTGATGAAGAGCCTCATTCGATTCTTCCAATAGGGATAGTTATGCCCGTTGAAATAAGGCGGTTTGGTGATGGATAGAGACTCGTAGAGGTTGTTGCAGGAAGTGGAGGCCATGGCTTGACTTTTAGTTGATTGAATCACCTTTGGATCATCTCAAGGGGATGTTAATCCTTCAAATGAGCTAGGTTTTGATATCAATCGTTATGATGATCAATCAATTCGATTTGGCTAAGAGGGGGTGAATTGGCAATTTAAAAATGAAGGAAAGAAAAAAGAAAGGTAAAAAATGTGACACAAGGGATTTATAGTGGTTCAACCTTCTAACAAGGTCTACATCCACTACCTTAGCTTCCCACTAAGGATTTCAAACAAATTCACTAAAAATTTCTTCCCTTTTTCTAGGATAAGGAAGAAACCGTTACACAATCAAAGCTTTCTACCCAAAGCTTTGATCAAACTCTATAGTTTACAAGAAAAGAATAGAAAATGATAAAAATTCTCTCAAAGGTAAATAATTTACCCCAATACAAGTTCACTCAACCCAAACTTGAAATAAAGAATTATAAATTTGCTCACTCAAGTGGGTTACAAGGATTTGACTCGAATAGGCTCAAAAATGTTGGATTTTTGCTTGAATACTTGAAAGTTGATCAATAGTTTTTGTTGTAGCTTTAGAGACTTGCTTAAATACCCCTCATTGATTTCTAACTGTTTGGGTAGTTGAGATCATCAATAGAGTTACTGGAGACAATTTTCCCGCAATAAATGCAGTCTGCCAACCCTCGGTATCAATATACGGGTTGTCGTATCAGTACCTGGAAAAAGAAGAAAGAGTTGTTGTACAAAGAGGTATCGATACGGTACAAAAAGCTTGATTTACAAAGGCATATCGATACGGGAAGTACCGTATCGATACGGGTTTTACTCACTAGATTCTGAGAAAAGATAAGTGGAAACTCGTATCGGTACGATTAAGGACGTATCGGTACGGTATAACCACTTTTCAAAAATTGTAGTTCCAATAAAACTAGCAAGACAACGGTCAAAAATTAAATGCAAATATTTGATAAATCTGAACACCTCGTATCGGTACGAGTAGGACCATACCAATACTCAAAGCTTATTTGGTTCCCAGGTAACAAAGGCGTACCAATACAAATATACGCGTATTAGTATTAGTACGCAATAGCTATCTCTTTTAAAATTAATTCCAGTGGCTAAGGACCGTATCGATACGGCTGAGAGCATATTGATACGCTTGGACCAAATAGGCTATTTTAGTATGAAAACACTTAGAAAATATTTTGGAGTTTTAGTTTTTGACTTAGAAACAATTTTAAGTTTGAATCCTTGTCATTTTGTGAGATTTTTTACTTCTTAAAAATTTATTCAAATTTACAAATAAGTCCTTTAAAATCATTGTTATATCAAAATCAAATTTGGTTTTACAATCTCTCCCTTTTTGATATAATAAACCCCAAAATAAATTTTTAAGACTTTTAAAATTACTTCCCCTTTCTTTAAGGCTCAAAGATATATTTTTGAAAAAAATTGAAAATTTCATTTCATTTACTTCCCCCTATTTTTGTTAGATCAAAATCAATGAGATGAATAAAGCAAGATATAAACAATAAGGTACTCCAAGCATAAAAGAAACAACATCAAACATCATTAAATTTAAAGCATTGTTCAAAGAAATATAGAAATCCAACTTAAAAACATAATCCAAAACAAAATAAACATAAAGCATAGGAGTTCATAAAATAAATAACATAGATGCATAAAACTCAAAATCTAATATGATATGTTATAATATGAAATGCAAGAGCCTAAGGAGCATCCTCATCTTCATCATCCTCGTCTTCATCTTCCTCGTGATCATCACCAAGAGCATGACCACGCCATTCTCCATGAAACGCGGTAAGTGTCTTGTCCAATGACGCTTAGCGATTCTCCATGGATGTAACTCTAGCTTCCAAATAGGTGAAACGAGTATCTATGAGAGCAAAGCTAGAATCCATCCCCGCATCCAAAGTAGCAAAATTCTCATCTAGATAAACCATGAGAGCATCAAGGGAAGGTAGAGGTGGAGCAACTGGAGCTTCTTGAACAATCATAGGAATGATTACCGGATCGGGTTGGGCATCACGAGGGAGATCTGTATACGAATCCATTCACCATTGTAGATTGTGAACTTTGCATACTGAAGAGATGAGTCATCAATAGGATCGGTGAGCGGCGAAGGAAAATCGTAAAAGCAGTTGATTCCAAGCTTGTGAAATATATAGCTCAAAGCGGTGTCATAGGTGAAGAAGGTAACTTGAAAGGTAAAGAAGTTTTGGACAAGGAAAACTAGCTCTGCAAAGATGATTTGGGCTAGTTTTGGACGTATTTCTTCACGAAAATAATAAAGCCAAAAGTCATCGACTTGGCAAACGGTATACCATTTACCACCGGATGGTCCAAACCACCAAGTGATAAGAAAGTGAAGAAAACGGTCATGGGCATCTAAAACGGTTACGGAGCCACCATAGGTATGAGGAAAATTAATTTCATAATCTACACCAATATCATCCATCCCCAAAAGATCGGCTATAGATTTAGAATCAAGTTGAAAAGTTTTTTCCATAAGATAATATTCAAGAGCTATAACCTCAGTTTTGTCTTGGTTGTAAATACACCGGACATTTTAATAGAAAATAAGGACAAGGTTTTTGTATAGAATACTGAGTATACTAAAAAAAGACATGAACTTTTATTCCCTTAAAAGATCAAGATATCAAAAATGAAATTCATCAGAAGTCATGAATGGTAGGGAAACAACATGTTCCCGACGGATTTTAAAATTTTGAAAATGTTTAAAACGTTATAAGGCATTTGGATTTTAAGGTCCATTAAAATATTGAAGGTAAAGTTGGGTAAGATTTGGCCTTGTACCGTTATTTCGGGATTTAGATCGGAAGGATTAGGATTGGAAGAGCTATAAGCAATCTCTTTTCTTCTTCTTTTCTTAGGAGCCATTAGAAAAACCTGAAAAACAATTTCACATTTAATCCAATAAATAATCCAATGATCAAGGTATTATAAAAACCTATATTGTATAGCTTAAAATAATATACAAGTATAAAAAGAATTTTTGGTGAAAGAAAAATTGAAAAACAATATAGAAAAATATACGAGTATAATTTTATATTAGAATAAAAAAATTTCAGTTTTGAAAGAATTTTTGTAAAATCTTTGAAAACTATGTTATATACACAATATATATAATTTTTGATGAAAAATAATATACAAATATGAAATAAATCGAAAATAAAAGAAAAAGAGTTTATACTTGAATATGGGATTATGGATGAATGGGGGATGATTTTGCTCAAGCTTGATGATGTTGACTTGGGTTTGATGTAAAAATCAAAAACCCTTAAAAGATTTTGATGATTTGAGTGAAAATAAAGGAATTTGATAGGTTTTTATAGAGTTTTTCGAACTGGGGTTTTAGAGAAAAAGTAAGATTTGAGTTTTATTAGGAAACCCCTCTTTTAATGACATTTAAAGACCCCCAGCGGCTACGCGTACCAATAAGCCACTAGTGCGTACCGAAACTGTATATCAATGCAGTTTTTAGTCGTACCGATCCTCAAACCGTATCGGTACAGGCTTACCTGTATCAAAACACTATCCTAGATACCCGTATCGATACGTGAAACCCCGTATCGATACACCTTGACCAAAAATGACATTTTTGGCTGCAAGGTGCCCAAAAATTCGAGTTTAATCGAATCAATATGCATGTATATTATATGAGAACATCATGTATGTGCAAAAACACATGCGTACAAACAAATGCATACTCCTCCTACCAACATGAATAAATGCATATATGAGCAAAAACACATAAGCAATGAAACCAACTAAATTCAAGCAAGATTTAAACACCAAGAAGGCTCTAAGGTTCAAGGTAGGCTAGTTAAACGTAACTCTCTCCTAAGAGACCAAAACTGCTCTTTGTCTAAAGGTTTGGTGAAGATATCCGCTAGTTGGTTCAAGGTGTCTACGTATTCTAGAACTACCTCAATTTTCAAGACATGATCTCTAATGAAATGATGTCTTATCTCTATGTGCTTGGTTCTAGAATGTTGGATGGGATTCTTAGTGAGACATATTGCACTAGTGTTGTCACACTTAAGAGGGATGGCACCTACATCAATTCCATAATCTAAGAGTTGCTGCTTCATCCAAAGGACATGAGCACAACAACTTTTGGCCAAAATATATTTCGCCCGATGGTAGATAATGCTACACTATTTTGCTTCTTAGAAAACCACGATATGAGCATACTACCTAGGAATTAACAAGTACTAAAGGTACTCTTTCTATCTATCTTACAACCTCCATAATCCGCATCTGAATAAGCATGCAAATTAAAGGAGGAATCTCTAGGATACCAAAGGCCTAAACAGAGTGTGTCTTTAAGGTATCTAAAGATTATCTTAACGGCGTGTAGGTGTGATTCTCTAGGACTAGCTTGAAATCTAGCACACAAGCAAACAATAAACATGATATCTGGTCTACTTACGGTTAGATAAAGCAAAGATCCTATCATTGATCTATAAAGCTTTAAATCAGCACACTTACCTCCTTCATCTTTGTTGAGCTTTGTAGATAAGCTCATTGGTGTGGCTTGAGGTTTCACATTCTCCAAGTCAAACTTCTTGAGCATATCTTTGATGTACTTAGCTTGATTGATGAAGATGTCATCTTTCCTTTTCTTGATTTAGAGCCCCAAAAAGAATGAAAGCTCCCTCATCATGCTCATTTCAAACTCACCTTGCATTAACTTAGCAAAATCTTGGCAAAGCAATTCATTAGTAGAACCAAAAATAATATCATCAACATAAATTTGTACTACTAAGATGTATTTGCCTATTCTTTTAATGAAGAGTGTAGTATCTACCTTTCCTTTGTCAAAACTTTTTTCAATTAAAAAGTTTGATAAACTTTCATACCAAGCTCTAGGAGCTTGTTTCAAACCATATAAAGCGTTTGAAAGTTTAAAAACATGGTTTGGATATTTTGGATCTTCAAAACTGGGTGGTTGTTCTACATACACTTCTTTATTTATAAAACCATTTAAAAAAACACTTTTTACATCCATTTAGAAAAGCTTGAATTCATGATAACATGAAAAATGCAAGAAGCATCCTAATAGCTTCCATTCTAGCAACGAATGCATAGGTTTCATCAAAATCGATCCCTTCTTCTTGAATGTAACCTTGAGCAAAAAAAGTCTAGCCTTGTTCATTACTATGTTACCACTCTCATCTAGTTTGTTTCTAAAAATCCAATTAGTTCTTATTGGTAGACTTATTACTAGGCCTATCAACCAATGTCCATGCTTGAATTCTCTCAAATTGATTTAACTCTTCTTGCATAGTCAATATCCAATAATCGTCATTTAATGCTTTTTTGATATTTTTAGGCTCTACGCATGAGATAAATGCAACAAAATTACAAGTATTTCGAAGAGAAGATCTTGTGGTTACCCCTTTGGATGGATCACCCAAAATTACAAGTATCTCGATACTCTATCACCAACAATAATCAGCCATGTGTCCTTCCTCTTCAACCCACTTTCGAAGAACCATAAGACACCAAATTCTGGCACTCCAAACCCAAATTTTGACTAGAAAACCCAGAGAATTTCACACCAAAAACCATCAAAACAACCTCCCTAAACCTACAACATTCCCTATAAACTAGTGAATCAAACTAGAACACCACCAGACCACCTAAACCATAAAAGAAAACCTCACCGAAAACACAAACCACGAACAAATCCTTCCAACGACAACACTCTCAGAAAAACTCAAACTAAGCACAACCACCGGAATATAACACCAATCAAACCTACCAATATCATTAAAACCTTTAAAACCTTCATAAAAAACTAGAACATAACTCAACGAAACCTCAAAACCAAGTCCATCGGACCTATTGTCTTTAGGGTTGTAAACGAACTTATCGTTCATCGAACTGTTCATGAACCGTTCAGCGCGAAGTTCGTTTATTTATTAAACGAACAAACATGAACAAGATTTTTCGTTTGTTTAGTTAAATGAACGAACACAAACAAATGACTTGTTCATTCATTTACGTTCGTGAATGTTTGATAATTTGTTCGTTTATGTTCGTTTAAATTTATTCACACATGTCCATTTATATTTATTATTTTTCAGAACAAAAGTATTAGTATATTTTAAAAAAACATATATTAAAAATATGAAATAAAAAGAAAAAATTAAATAATACACGATGTATGAAAAAAACTAAACAATACTCAATGTTTATTTGCGTTCATTTGTGTTCGTTTATTATTTTAACAAATGTACATAAATGTACACAAACAATAAATTATGTTCGTTTAGTTATTCGAGTTTGTTCATTGTTCGGTTAAAATTAAACAAATGAATATGAACGCACTATCATTCATGCTCGTTCGATTCGTTTATAGGCCTAATCGTCTTCGCTCGGAACAATAACCAAAGATATACTTCCACCAAACCAAACCAAACCAAACCAAACCAAACCTTCCAACCCCATATCAATTTAATTAGTATTTAACTTATGCTTTAAATAACCCTGAACTCAACCATTGTTACATTTTTCAACGTTATTGAATTGAAAAAACCCTAAACGCTCTCCCTTATCTTTTTTCTTAATGTAAATCATTGCCTCTTCTCCTCTGGCGGCCAGCCGTTGCGGCCTCCGACGGTTAGCCTCCCACCCTTTTGTTTCCTTGCTTACTTTTTTCTCTCCCTCGCTTCTCTTTTCATGATCCATTTGTTCTTCTTTTATCCTATGATCGATGTTCCGGCGCTTCCCGTTTGACTTGCTCGTTGGGAGCTCATCTCTAATGACTACGGCCTTGGTTCGAGACCTCTACGGTGAGACAAGCGTGGGTTCGAGTGTTTTGGAGAGCCTCGTTTCCTCCTCTAGTTTCTTCCATTTGCCTTGGTTCTCTGGGAGCTTTTGTCACCAAATCCCGATCTTTTGGTTTCTCATTGTTTTCTCGGTGGGTTTGGTTCAATGTTTTCACCAGCGGAAGACCAACGGCTTGGGTTCTCCGACTTCTCCTCTTTCACTCTTATTATCCGGCATCGACGATTCTCAAATCCCGACGCGATGACCGGTTTGACTTCTCGTTGCATTCCTCCACACGAGACATTCTCGGCACTACCTAAATGTTATGTAGATGAAGAGACGATGTTAGCCCCTGTTCTGCTCCTCGATTCCTGTTGGTTTTGAAAGTGGTGTTCACGTGCTCTGTTTTTTTGTTTTGTGTTTGTTCTTGCTGTTTGGTTCTTCTACATGTTCTTGTGTTACTGCCCTTTTTTGGCTCTATTTTTTCTGGGTTGTTTCCCTTGTTCTTCTGTTTTGTTTTCTCTGTAGGTTCCTTGTTCATCTATAGAAGCCGGTAACTGTAGTTCCAAAAAAAAACTTGGGATAACTACAAAAATGGTACCCTACTTATTGGTGCATTCCTGTTTTGATACCCAACTAATATTTTTAGTAAAATAATGCCTGACATTATGTTTTATTGTCACCACCCATTAAACAAATTAAAATTTAAGCATTTGGTATTCTTGCATAACGTTTTATTGTCACCACCCTTTAAACGAATTAAAATTTAAGCATTTGGTATTCTTGCACTTGCTGGGATTCAAACTCACAACTTGGGAAGCAAGACCAAGCATTAAACCACCAAATCTACCTTCACATTTTATTATTCTTTCACAAATTATATATTTAGCCTATACAATATTCCTACCAAAAATTAAAAAAGCTTTTACAAGGATTCGAACCTGGGACTTTGTAGTTAAACGTAAAATACTAAACAACTGAGTTAATAGAGAACTTGATAACGTTAACATTTTTTATTTATTTTATTTTTACTAAACTAAATATCAAGTTTAAATCATTTCCTTTCTTTATTTGAGAATAAAATTAAATATTTAAAAAATGTTTATTTATTTTCATAAAATTAATAAAAACATTCATATTAATTAATATTAATGTTTTTATTAATTTTATGAAAATAAATAAACATATTTTAAATATTTAATTTTATTCTCAAATAAAAAGAGGAAAGAGAAAAAAATAATAAAAAATAATACTAATCGTTAACTTTTAACGGCGAGGTACCAATTTGAAAACAAAACATAACGTTAGGTGTTATTTTGTCAAAAAAAATTAATTAGGGTATCAAAACAGAAACGTGCCAATAGGTAGGGTACCATTTTTGTACTTATCCCAAAAAACTTATGCTCTTAAGTCTTATCTAAAGACGTCCCAGGATACGCAATAAATAAATATTTGTTTACTTATTGTGTGCTGATTTTTGAATTTTTTCCACGTGCTTTAGTGATGCATGCATAAAAGCTCTAAAACAATACATGGTTTGGGGCGTGATTAGCTCTCCTTACCCGCTGCAGAAGAGAACCGAAGAAGAAATCTAAGAAAACAGAAGCTGAATCGAAGAGAATGAGAGTGAAAGCAGCAGAAATTGAAGAGTTAACCCAAAAATTTTCAGAAAAATAGAGAGGATTTAAGAAAAAAGAGGGGGAACAAATTCTAAATTCAGAAGAATCGAAGGGCAAGGAAACATAATTCAAAGAAGAAAAAATGGCTAGGAAAGAAGTCTATGATGCCTTTGGTATGGATTAAACTAGGATTAATAGAAATTAGTAGAACAGAAGATAGAAGTTAGATTGAAAAGAGAAAACAGAATTTTCAGCCTATAACAAATCTTTTCTTTTCTTGATTCGCTGTCTTATCTAGATAAGTTTACTTCAAATACAAAGTCTAACTCACGACAGATATTAAATTCTATTGTAATCTGCTTATTATTAAATAGGTGTGCATTCCATCCATTTAACAACTTAATACACATTTTACACACTGTCCATCTCCTTCCACCAACTGGATTTAAGCAAGAGTAGTAGACCAAATGACTGACTGTAAATAAATATTACAACTGATAATGAACCCCGATCAAATGAGTGTGCCTCTTTTCCTGCTGCTGCTAGATATCCGGATGGAGAACGTTATCATTAGGTTGATTATCCAACGGCATGTATTGTGCCATTATAGCACGAATTTCCGAATCCATGTATCTCTGCATCAACATCAGGTTTCAACAGGAAACACAAAATCACTTCAGTTCTGATAGACTAAAGGATATTGTATTCAGACTCGATACCAACTTAAAGTTGGGAACAAACACTAGAAGCTCGGGTGTTTAGATTGAGCAAACCAAAGATTGAATGTATGAAGTTTACGTTTAGTAAAATAATGAGTTAATCTGAAATTTGATCCAAGCTATGGGAAGAATACATGGGAAAATCCGATAAAATATTAGTGCAAGAAAAAATCTTACCCGGATTCTGTATTTGTAAATGGCATATCCTACAGCTCCAGCAATAATCAATCCAAGAATTATTGACCAAATGGTGCCCCAACCCGTAGCTGTTTCAACAGTCTTACCTGCACATTTTACAAAAGAACATATCAGAACTAGTGAACATTAGAGAGGCCTTGACATCCTAAATGCCAATGAAAATGATATTCCATTCTCCAAATTAAGTAAATATCTGGTACCAGCATTTCCTAAGTACATATCAAGATGCAGGAACACATCAAAGAAGAAGCATCTTTTAACCAGTACCAAAGGGTTTGAACCAAAATTTCAAGATGAACGTGATAGGGTATTATTACCACTAGTACATAATTTAAACGTGACAAATTTTTAACTCATCAAACTTCTCTATTTTCCCATCAGAAGTGAAGAAGAAATGGATGAAAAAGAAAGGAGAGATTTTAAAACAAGTCCCATTTTCTGATATGCCCATCCCCTACCGCTAGTTGTTCCTATAAATTCTGACCTTGATAATGCTCTAGATTCGTATCAAGATCGTTAAGTCATTTTCCCACGATTCACTCATTATTATGACAAACAGACATATTTCTATCCAACACAAGCCAAAAAAATTAACAAAAAGCATATCTGGAATTTAGGGTAGAGGGAGCAAGAAGTTATCACTCATGTATTCTTCCACTTAACTCTTGTATATAGAAATGAGGTTCAATTTGTGTGTGTGTGTTATTTACTGCGAATTTATAAGCTGTTTTCACTCATATATTACCATCTAATTTAGTTCGTCTACCGAAAATATTTATAGCCAATTTAAACCATCCTAAACAGTTTGCCGGCATACATGCTGTCTAACGTCTATTGAATTATAATAGAAGGCGCAAAGGATATTTACTGATGCACATGTCATGCTCTCGCAAGTACAATGAACCACCACTACAGCTGCACTCATAACTGCCCCAGGTATTTTTGCATTTGCATCCCGGACATTGGCAAGCCAGTTTCTCCTTGCACTCATCGACATCTGGGAGACAGTCAAATGTAAGAAATGATTCACCGACCACAATATAAATGACTACAAAGCTTAAAACTTCTTTCATGCAACTTTAATATTGCACATATTTGGCCAAAAGCTTCATGTAAAAGAAAATATCATAAGATGGTTTATAGGGAGCATCCATAATTTATTCACTAATCAACAACTCCACTCATCATTTCCTAAATACAGCACCAGAAGTTCTGAGTCAGCAGCCTTTAGAAGCGATTTAAGATCTTATCAGATTCCTACAAACTACTTTAGATGCTTAGAATGCGATTTAACACTAAAATAAGGAGCAACCCGAAATCGTTGCTACTATAAATATTTTCCACTACAAAATCATTCTTCACAGACTAAACGAGGCACACCGCACATGTGCTAGTTGACACAAGTCTAGCAGTAGAAATAACAGTTAACATCTCAAAATTCACATGTTCCACAGATGTTCAGGAAAACATAATGCATAATAATAAATGAACTATAGACCAAAAGCAGAAAACAAAAATCTCAATGAGTTGTGTATTTCAGGTGTTGAACATGTTGATGATAATAAAAGAAGAATCTGTGTAGAGAAATCCTGGTACCTTCGCAGCTGTTGACCACATCACCCTTGAATCCAGGCGGGCACTTGCAACCAAGCGAATGATCATCCTGAAGAATCCATTACAGGACCAAACAACTAAGAAACATGAAAATCAAAGGGAGAAAGAGAGTGGGAGAGGGACAAACAAATAGGTACTCACGATACAAGCAGAGTATGTCTTTCCGCCTTGTGTTTCCCTCCAACATCCTCCATTGTTGATTGCACAATGTAAATCCCCAGAAGCTGTTAATTAGAAAACCAGAGACTGAAGCATAAGAACTCAGAAGTAGCATAAATGAGTTGTAGAATGTCAATTTATGTTTTATTATTGATCTTTGTAAGTCTTAAGAATAACTACCAATCATTTCTATCAACAATTTAGCATTAAATATATTCTGTTATGGACCACATCTATTTTAGGAAAGGCCATTAGTTAATTTAGATTCTCTATTTAAGGATTAGCTTATGATTTTCTTTCCTTAGGTTTCTTGAGTATTTTTTTTTTTATTTCAGTTGATTTATTTTCATGTTAAGAATATGTTCTCTTATGTAATGAGATTGGTCCTTATTTAATGGGACATATGAAATAATAAAACCAAAGTCAGAATTTTTAAAAACCCTAAAAAAAGATCCAGGTCTCTCTTTTAACAGTCTTGAGGTTTCAGTCTCCCTTTGATGAGCCAAAAGGTTTTGGTCTCCCTTCGACGAGCTGACTATCGATCCAAAAATTCAAGATCTAAACACCTTCCTTTCTAGGGAAATATTTACCTTCACAATGCGTATAACCATCTCCAAAAAAGTTCACACCATTTACTATAGGGCACTCGCACACTCTTCCCCGGAAGGTATCCTACAAGCAAAACAGGACATCAGGAAAAGTAGAATTGAACATATAGTTGATCTAAAAAAATTCATTGCAAGTGTCATACCCTGCATGCAGTAATGTTAGTAGTCTTGTCCTGCCAACACCCACCATTGTTTTCCAGGCACTCATTAGTTTCGATATCTGCTCAGGGAAATTCGTAATAAAAAATGGATATCATTTCTATTGTACAAGTTTATCATTGTTTAACTATAATAGCATTAGAAAAACTTTGTAAGGAGACAAATATTACTACACTGAAGATTATCAGATATACCGCAGTAGATATGTGAGAAAAATTCTGCAGCTTAAAAAGGATACTTTCTGGAATGATGTTACCACTCAACAACAGTGACGTAACTCTTTCATTTGGTTCCTCAGTAAATAAAGGAGGGCATAGCATGCACATTATGCAATAAAATGGTGAAAACCAGATAATTTAAATGTTTCAAAGGATATCACTAGAAGAAAATGGTTGCAAATTGAGTTCAACCGATAATAACCTTCAGTTAAACATATTGCTGGTTCCGTTGTCTCTTGAAAGCCAGCACAAATTGCCTTGAGAACAGTTCTTTTGTCCAACTTCCCTAAATCCATCAAAAAGAGGTTTCTGTTACAAATTGTAAATCATGCAAGCAGATTGCTGGCAGTGAGGGTAAGTTCTGGTTCCAACCTCTAAACTGTCTATTATTTATCACAAGTGTTGGCAATATAGTTACATCTCCACGGGAGCCTTCCCCGATCTAAAACCAGAATTATAGCATAAAACAAATATCTCATTGATAAGATATGACAAAGACATGCACTGATTCTTCTTTCTCTCTTAACTGATATTATAAGTTTAAAATAGACTAGCCTGTGCATCTTGTTCAGCTTTAAGAACTGGGTTCTCCTCATCAGCATCAATGTCTCCAATACATTTGTCTATTTCAGCGAGATCAACACCTATAATGCAAAGGATGGAAGACAAAACTAAGCATAAGTACACCAGTAAGATGTAAAGATATAACTTTGTTTTCATCCATAGTGAGCAGATTACTAAATGACCAACACTTCCAGCAGCAAATAGAATTGTTTTAGTTTTTCTAGATCTCAAAATAATCACAAGTTATATCACATACATAATAAATACACCTATGGTAGATGCAAATGAATTCATTAGTGCTAAAACAATTACCTAATTTCATTAACTTTGGCATACAAGACAAAAAGACAAGGCAAACATTTATATACATACTATGTAAAGAGGAAGAACACATTACTTATTGTTTATCTGGAAGAAGAGGGAATCAATTCAGTATTCTAATGCTCCATAAAATCAATCAACGCATAAAACTAGCACCTTCTTAGCAGTAAAAAAAACAGCAATATTGTGTAGCCCATTCTTAGAATCATGTATAATAAATAAACATTGTGCATAAAGCATCGACCTACCAAGAGACTGGATAACTTTATCAGCACAGTCTTTGCTATATTTCTTCTCTTTCATTGGGCAGTGGACTGCAAAGTCTGTGGCATAATCCCACCAGAGCCATGGCTTTCCACTATCATTAGCAACTTTAAAAAAGCAAGCTTGGCGAAGATTTTCAACCACAACATCTTTACCAGCATATCCTTCATTGAAGTCTTGATCCGGATCCGGGACACAGTACCTCCCATTATTGATACACTGTGACTTGCACTGTTCACTCTGAAGAAAAGCTTCCGGGCAAAACCAAGTTATATAGTGTGGGATGAACTGTGTGTACCTTTTCTGCTCAAGTTCTTGAGCAACTCCTTTAAAGTTCTTGACAAATTCCAACTGGCTGTCACACTTTGGTCCACACTCATCATTGCTATTTGTCCAAAACTCATACTCAACTCGGTCGTCAGGATGCGGAAGAGACTCAGTCCAGTCCAGACTGATTTTAACCATTTTCCCATCATTTAAGGCCGCCTTCAAACTGTCCCCAAGTGACTTGCTAATGAGAGCCAACGGAATGGTAATGTTCTGCAGGTACTCGGCATGAGCTTTCTCTTCTTCAGGGCCATTCATGGTAATCAAGGGCTCAGCCTGGTTGTCATCAACAAGAATTGCAGCAGCTCCAGCTTTCTGAGAATTCCATCCCTTCAAGGCGAAGAAACATTCTGGCAGAATACCAAAATTAAAGCTGATAAGTAGGAGTACTTAAAGCTAATTGACAAGAGAATAACCGAGACCAAGGAAAAATAACTCAAATACATAGGCAATGCTAAATTTAACAACTGCCAACTACCAACATATTTAAAGAAGTGCAGAACTCATAATTACAAACGGGAAACCTTCGTTGATTACAATGTGTCATATTTATAAATATGGAAAGTAATGAAAACCCATCAGAACTGAAATCGTTTACTTCCAACATAGGATAATCAATGATGAAAAATTAGAAAAAAAGGAAAGGGAAAAAAGCAGGCAAACCTCCACGGTTAACAAGAAGAAAAGTGGGGAATCCACCAGGCTTTGATTTGAAGGAGGTGGCATCAGCAAAGGGCTGGCATGCGCCTTGATTTGCCGTTGGATAAACAACCGTGCCGACCAAGGTTCCACCGTACTGAGGAATCCCAAAATTCCCCATCGCACATTCATAAACTCCTTTGACCGACTCAGGCGACGTCACTTTCAAGCTGCATTTCTCCACTACAAACTTTCCCAAACAGTTCCCCACTAACATAACCCATACGCAAATCAAAACCCCAAACTTTTCACTCATCTTTCCTCGATTCTGATAATAACCCAAGATGAAAAACCTCTCGAACTATTGCTTTGCATAAACGTAACCCTTTTTTGAGCTGAATTTTCCTTATAATTTGCTACATTCTGATAATAACCCAAAATTTTCCTTTTGTTATACCAAACAAAACAAAAGAGTTGAAACAAATTCTAGGATTTATCAAAGTTTTGAATTTTTATGCGATGAATCCAATGCTTGAGAAAACGATCGGTCTTTTTGGCTATATCTTATATATAAACTAAAATGTTATCGATTTATTTATTTATTATCAGGATATCTAGTTCTACCACCGAAAACGATCATAAATTCCCAGATGCTATTCCAAGAAATAAACAGATAGCAACCAAGATTATTAACTAACCTTTAACATATACATATACATATTAACGACCCAAATAGCCTGAGAGCAACATGGAGTTGATGAAGGGTTTATATTTTCAATATAAGACTGTTGATAGATCTTATTTACTTAATTTTCGATTTATAAAACTTACAAATATATTTATGCATGTGGGTTGACTTGTATTTTCTTTGTTCTATACTCTATTTTCCCTTACATAAGTTGTTATCATTTTTGTAAGAATTTGTGTAGGCCTATAAAAGAATTTTTATACCTACATAAATTCTTATCAACTTAGTAAGAATTTGTATAGATTTTGCCTTAAATAAGAATTTGTGTTACTACACAAATCCTAATAATAAATATATTTGTTTAGTTACACAAATTCTTACAAAAATAGTAATAATTTGTGTAAAACCGCCTCATTTTAGCCTCACCCTAGAATTTCCTTATAATTTGCTACATTCCATGAAATACAATTGTTTTCTTTTGCACGTTGGCGGTATCACGTAGGGGTGATAATGAATCTGATCGGCACGCAAGCTACTCGGCTCAGCTAGATCAAAGTTCGGTAAAAGCTCGGTTTGAGTGAGTTTGGTTCGAGCTCGTATTCGGCTCGAGACCTTAACAAGTCGAATCAAACACACCCAAGTCCATCTCAAAAAACTCGTGAACAGGCTCATAATAATTATATATATTATATATACTTCATATATACTTGTATGTTTCAGTGTTGTTAACTTGTTATCATTGTTAAATATTTTAAATCCTCCACTCCTTGTGGACTTGTATTTAGAAAATGTACTTTGGTTATTTGTGGACTTCAAAACTAAATATTATATTTTTTTCAAACATATTTTCACATGTATTTTTTAAAACTTTAATAAAAATATTTAAAAACAATTTTAGGAAAGCAACGAGTCAAGCAGAACAGGGCTTAAATTATTCATTTCGAGCTCGTGCTTAAAATTTCGAGCTCAATGAGTTTCGAGCTCGAACCGAACCCAATAATATTATTTTTGAGCCGAGCCGAGCTTACCCAAGCTCAGGCTCTGCTCGGCTCATTATCACCCCCTAATAACACGTCCTGCCTAATTAATCACTTCAAGCCGTTTTTCCATGCCAAGCTAGTTTATAATTTTATCTACGTGACCCGGACATTTCTAAACTTTATTCCTACAGGCGGATATTAGGCTATAATTATAATGAGCAGATAATAGTTTATAAACAATTCAGCTTCGGGTAAACTACCTCTAAGGTTAATTATGAATTTAATAATGAGTATTTTTTTAAAAGTTATAAATGTGATTTAATTAAAATATTGTCATAAACATTGATGTCTTAAGAAAAACACCCGAGTTCAATCTTTGGAGAAAACATTGTTAGAAAGGAAAGCCAGAATACCAAACATGGATCATAAAGTGGACATATACTTTATCAAAAAATTTTAAAATATATAATTACTTTTTATATATTTTAAAATTTCAAATCATTATATATATATATATATTATTTTTATAATTACATTTTAAAATATATAATAATTTAATTAAACTATTGAACTTAATTAATAAAATTTAAAATTAATAGTCACACATTTATATTTATATGTATGTATTTAAGGTATTTACATGTATTTAATTTATATTTAAAAATACCGAGAAACTTAAAATGATACGTTGAAACACAATATTATTGATAGTTGAGCAATCATATTTGACTGGTTGGTCAAGTTATCCATCTTTATTCTCTCGTACTTCATGAGGTTATGTGTTTTAAATTCACTAAAAACACTTCTTTCTTTCTCTTAAAGTCTTTCATTTTCTTCTTCTCTAAATAAGATTAAAATTAAAATTAAAATTTATTAAATTGACACTAGACAATGCTAATACCAAGATAAAAACAATACATTCACACGTACAAAACTACCTACCTCAAATAAATTTCAAAGATATTTTTAATAGAATTTTCCAAAAAAATTAATAAACGGGTTTTTTAATAATATTCTAACCCCAATTACAATAAATATATGAAAGTATTGATAGTGAAAATACTGGAATAATCATTGTAACATCACTATCCTTAGCCTGCACCCATGGAAGAAGCGCGGTTAGCCCTATAATAACACCTTAATTTTCAAAATTTTCTAAAATAGGATCGGCCTCCGTTATTTTTCAGGATAGCATCATTATATTGAATTTGCCATGCTAATAAGAAAGTATTTTTTATTATAAAGTAAATTTTAACTAGAACTCGCTTAGCACTTAATTTTTTATAAAAATGAAAAAAAAATCATTAAAAATCAACATCAAAATAAAAAAAATAGATTATTAAGAATCAACTTCAAAATTTAGCTCTATTAATTACATAAAAAAGATATTGGGATTAGCTTGTAAAGACAAGGTCAGAGTGTTAGTTTTTGTTTGTTACCGACTACAGATTTTTGGAGCTAACAAACAAAGGCTTGGAGCTAAAAAAGAATCTCATATTGATAACAAATAAAGACTAATACTCTAATCATGCCTATATAAGTTAATGTTAACATTCTTTTTTGCAATTCATGGAGCTAAATCTCAAAATTGGCTCATAATAGTTAAATTTATTTTTTTATTTCCATTCTTTAATACATAGAAAATGTGAAGTGGGTTCGTAATAATTTATTTTTTTCATTTTCGTCGTATAGTAAAAATGTATGATTTAAAAAAATAAGTAAAACTCTACAATTAGGATTTACTTAGTTATATGTTAATTAATTAATTAAATTAAAACACAAAAAAGTATTTTTAAATTTTTTTGTACTCCGTTCATGCTCAGCAAGTTTAAAGAAAACATAAAAAAGACTTTCATATTTACTACAAATATTGCTATTAGCCTAACTTTTTTCCAATAAATTTTCCATTTTATACCCCATTCTAAATTCCTCACCTACAATCTTCCCTGTATTTACTACAAGCGTAAATGAGAATTGAGTTGGCAGTCTGAGGAAAATTAGATGGAAACATCAATGCTTTTGAAACATGAGGCCCACCAAGACATGGTTCGGTAATTCTAGGGGTAGGCACTTTTACTGTGCGGTTAAAATAAAGTAATTTTACATAAAATTTTATCAATTGAAAAAGAATTTGTATAACTACACAAACTATTACAATCCACACAAATTCTTACCCAAATGGTAAAAATTTAGGTTATGATATAAGAATTTGTGTAGCTACACAAATTATTACCTAAGACAAAATCTACACAAATTCTTATCAAGTTAGTAAGAATTTTAATTCCACCAATTTTTTATTCAATCATACATAAATTCTTACTATTTTTGTAAGAATTTATGTTGACCGCAATTTAACCGTATTTTAACCGGGGCTTTTTAGACTTCACCTTGATTTTCTTCTTGTTCCAACAAGTACTAATCAAGTTCGTCTAGGATATTTTCGAGGCCATGAGCGAAAGCTAAAAATAGGCCCTTATAGAACAAAAATATATATAATTTATTTGAACTATTAATTTAAAATTTCATTAATTGATCACAGGAATACGATTAAACTCTTTCAGCATATTAATTTAATTGTTAGATAATTAAAATTGTTGGTAAAAATTAAAAATGTAATGAAATAATGTAACAAAAAATTTAATTAAAAGGGTAAGAGTAGAAGCAACACACCATAATTTTTGAACTAAATAATTTCAAAAATTAAAACAGATTGATATGATTCTTTGGAGAATCGAGAAAGTGAAGTGTTGGTTTGCAACAAGTGTACCAGAGACAACGATAACTCAAGTTTAAAAAGAAAAGTTTTCTTTTTCTTTTTCTTTAATAATTCTAGTGTGAATATGTCATTTTAAGTTAATTATTTTAAATATTTTTTTGAATGTTTAATTAATAGAGATTAAATAAAAATTAAATGTCTTGAAATTTAAATTTTTTAAGGTCAATCTTAAATTATATTACCGTTTATTTATTTTTGAGGCAATTCAAATTAATTTTATTTTTTTCTCATTTTCAATTGAAAATACCGTTTGTTTAAAGTAATTGCTTCCCCTCTAAGTTGATGGCAGGCACCAGGGAAATCCTTCCTTCACTTGCAATGGCCACCGTGTTCCCAACAAAATCTTGTCTTTATAGCCATTGCAAGGGCCATCATCGGCATAACCGAGTTTTACTTTACAACCCTTTGCATTATAATCGAGGCAACAAGAGCTTGTTGGTGTTGCAGCGGAAGAAGGCGGTGCCAACTCCGATAAAAGCGATCGCGGAGCAATTGAAGGTGAAAGCTGTGGTGAGGGTCAGGTGTGATTACAAAGAATATGTAAAGGATATGATGTTTGGTTGGTTAGATTCGAACGTCCATACTACACAGAAAGGTGTTGTTCTTCAGCTTGTTAGCACTGAAGTGACCCAAGTAAGCGACTCGTTTCTTTCTCCGTTAATATACAGAATTCAAGTATTGAATTTGAAATATTTAAGTTGTTTTCTTTTGTTTTTTTAATAAAAATCGCTAATTTTATTTAAGGATAAAATATTCAAAATTACAATAAGAGTTTACAACTATTATCGTAAATAAAATATATAATTTAGACATTTTTCTTAAAATTAGTCACTTTAGATCATAGAAAGACTATACATGAAAATGTTAAAAATTCATCCAAAAAACTCGAACGAAAAATAGATACGAACAAATCTGACTGCATCGGCAAGCTAGTGAAAGACCACCAAGAACCACAAATCAGAATCGAGCATCATGAGAAACTATCCACGAGCACAAACCTCGTATCTAAATTCAATATGAGGGTAGAGCAGAAAAGATCAACATGATTACAAATAAACGCCATCTTGACCAGTCACGTCGTTGTCAAATCTAACTCTGAAAAAAATATAAAATAAAAGAACGACTAAACGACTGAGAATGAAGAAAAAACATACCAAAAGACATAAATAACTATAAAGACAGAAACAAACGTGCTACAAAAATAGAGTTACTTTTATTTAAAAATTAAAAATAAAGAAAACAGATTCGACGGTCAGTAATCAGTATCAAAATTAATACCGTCGCTGACTAAGTAAAATGATACGAAAAATAATGTTTTGAGGAAAAATTAAGTTTAAAATTTTTTATTATATAACCAATTATAAGGTGTAATAACAAAATATGTTATTTATTTTTTAACATTAAATCCTATATTCAATAATCCTGAACTATCTTCTCTCTCCGTCTTATAAAAAATAAACTTTCCAAACCTATATTCATCATCATAAAACGAGTAAGACATAAAAAAAATTACCATTTTATTAAAACGAGCTTTAAGTGATTTTTTTTATTTTTTTACAAATCCTAATTTTACTTGGAGAATAGTGATGTTTTTAGTAAGTCTAGAACTTATTATCTAAGAAAAATGAAAGAACAAAGATAAGTAGCTTGATCAACTGGTTAAATATGTTGGCTCTAACCTTTTTAGTTTAACTTATAAAAAAGGAAATTTTTAATATGTATTCAGTCCTTAATCTTTAATTGGTATTTATATATGTCATTAAATGCTAATGTATGCTAAAATAAACAAACTCTTAACATGAATTCATTCTTATTTGTAAAATAAGTTTAATTATATACAAATCCAAACATAAAAATATGTTTAAACGTAAAAATGTATAGGAATAAATCTAAAAAATACACATGAATTTGAGTTAAATGTACACTGTATGAACTTTGATTTTGTGTAATTTTATATATTGAAAATTTAATTTAATTCAATTTGTACAAAAATATTAACACTATTATTGAGCAACACTATTTGATATATGTATTATTGTTTGATACTATTAATTTCATGCTTATTTTCACTTCAAAATCTAAATCCTAAACTTTAGAACCCTAAACTCTGACTCTTAAACCTTAAATTCTAACCATAAACTTTATATTTGAAACCCTATAATCTATAATTTTTTTGAAAGAGCTTATAATCTTAACACCTAAATCCTAAACTAAGTACATAAACCCTAAAATAATCCTGCTTGTAAAATAATTTTTTTCACTCCTAATGTATAGGATAACAATCATTGATATATACGTACTGCGTACATAAATAATTATATTTATCTTTAGTGAAAATAAATAAATAAATTTATTTAAATATGTATTTTTAATAAAAATCAAAATGCCATGCATACATTTAAACCATAATTAAACTATATGTATCAAAGTACACATTAGATCAAAGTTATGTGTAATTTTTATATTTATCCAAAAAAATTAACTTATTTAAATTAGGTGATAAAGGTATAACAATATTGGTGGTTCATGTGGTGCAATCATGGTTCCAACATTATTGTCATCTTCAAGTGATATTGGACAATACTTCACTGATTGAGACATGCCAAATATTTGTACTTTATGACATCAACATCAACCCATATTTTTCTACATATTTTCTCCTTCATTTCATGTAAAGTGATAATTTTCTTAAACACCATGTTAATAGGCCTTTTAAATTAGAATATGACCTCAACCTCGATTTCTAGAAAATTTCCATTATAACGGACAATTATGAAAAAATATTGTTGCTCATTTTTCTATGCATCAATCAAATTACAATATTATCAGCTTCATGCATACAGAACAAAATTAAAAAAAAAAAGACATGAATAAAAACATGATAAACGAAAACAAGGTCGAAAAAATATATCACTTATATGACATATACTTCAAACAACAATAATTACTAAAAAATACACTTTAAAAAAAGAAGAGTCAGACTTATTTTTCTCTTAAAAAATTACATTTTTTTTTAATATCCGTGTGATTTTTCTCTAACAAAACCAAAAGATCAAAATAAAAGAAAATAATTCTCTCTTCAATTCTCACATTTTTTAAATACCATCTTCTCTTTAGAAAAGTCACATTTTTTAATCTGAATTTGAATATATATATTTTCAAATATTTTACACTATTTTACATGTTTCTTATCAATCACTCTTTATCTTTTTTTCAGTATATTATATAATCAAACATTAAAACTTCATACTTCAAACTTTATTTTTCATTGTTTAGTCTCGTCCAACAAATAAAAGAAAGTGAGCCTACACTACATTTCAGTATGACTTTCACTGTTTGATAAATTCAAAGAGAAAAATAAATATAATATATTTATTTATTCAAAAAAGTGATTAGGTAAAAGAATAAGGGAAATACTTTGATACACAAGCTTGTGTAAACACAAGCCTTTTAATTTTAGGGTTTAGGGTTTAAGGATTTAGTGTGTAGGTGTAGAATTTAAGGTTTATGGTTAGAATTTAAAAGTTATGATTTAAGGTTTAAAGTTTAAGTTTTAGGGTGCTAGGGTTTGAGATTTAAGTTTTAAAATTTATAAAAGGGTTGTGTAAAATTTTGTATACGACTTGTGTATCAATATATAACAAAAATATAAGTAAAGATTCACTTGGTAAAAAAATGACATAAAAAATTAATAAAATAGATGATTTTTATTGGCTGAGACTATAGATGACGTGGCGAGCCGGGCCTATAATATAATTGCTCATATTATAGGGCGTCATGTAAGGAAAATTTTAGAACGGGCGATGCACACTGTTGAACACCACTAACGCAATACATGGTTGAATACCATTAATTTTTAATGACTTTTAAATGATTATTAAAAATCTCAAAGACTCGATAGACTATTACTCATATTTCAAAATAAAATTAAAAGAAATTATTTCATGAACTAGTCTCACAACTTCATCCATGGTTCTACCCAATTAAATAAAACCATTATATTCATGGACAGACACATGACTTTAGGTTAGGGGGCGAACCTATAAATTTCTAAGAGGACAGACTTATAAAAATATAAGGGGCAAAAATAGATTTTCAATAGAAAATACTAGGGGTGTTCATGGTCGGTTAACCGTACCATTTAGCCTAAACAGTCGGTTAACCGTTATAGCGGTTATTGAATTTAGCTAACTGTGACCTAACCATTAATAATCGGTTAACCGTTAGTGATTAGCCGTTAATATACGGTTAATCGTTAGTGATTAGTCGAATCGACAGTTAGATTATAGGTTAATCTATAACCTATTACAATTTTTTTCACATGTTCGCTACTTCCGCGAGTTAGTACCACAAGCCAAAAAATTTAATTCTATAATCAATTCACCTAAGGTCCTTAATCTATTTCCTCTAAAATGAGAAATGACTCATCAATCATAGTTGTTTCTTGATTGATTGTTAAATCATTCCTTCCTATATTTCAAAACACGGAACAAGTTAATATATGAAATATAATGTAATACTAGCAAATCGAAGATAAAAAATTATTATGAATTAGATTACAAAATAGAGTTTAGAAATTAGAAAATAGAGGCGTGTGGGTTGAACTTTTAATTGAAGGTATTTTATTTTTTAAAAGAATATATAAATAATTTAATAACGATTAACCTATAGGTTAACTATTTGTCAAGATTCATAATCGTAACCATTAACCATTGTTTTTAGCGGTTCAGTTAACCGAAATCGTTAACTTTAACGATTCGATTAATTAACCTGTAAAATGTAATGGTTATATCTGTTACGGTTAATTATGCACACCCCTAGAAAATACAAAGAAAATTCTAAATTTTTTCTAAATTATAGGAATTTTAAATTTTTAGGGGGCGATCGTCCCCTCCAGCCCCCCTCAGTCCATCCTTGATCATATTTATTTTTCACATAATATTTTCTTATAAATTAAAATTTACAAATCATTATCTTCTTGCTCATACCTCATATATTAATTCTAATATTTTAATTAATAAAAACATTAAAATAAAAAAAACACTCTAAAAGTTTAACCCACGAGTCAAAAGAGACAAAAATAAAATAATTAATTTTAAAATATTAAAAACTTTAAAATTAATATATTCGTTTGGACCGCGAACAAATGAATAAAAATCCTTAATCTGGATAGAACAAAGGGTCTTCCATTTGTTATGATAAACATAAAACAAAAAAGAGTCTTCCATTTGTGAAGAGGATTTCGGATATGGCGCTATCATCTGTATCAAGTGCATGAACATATCACAGTTCAAACGAATATATTAATTCTAGGGTTTTCAACGTATAAAATTAACTATTTTATTTTTGTCACTTTTAATTCATGAGCTAAATTTTTGGGCTGATTTCTTTTAAAAGATTTTATTTATTAACACATTAGAATTAATATGTGAGATATGAAAAATAAAATGATAATAATTTAGGCTTAAATATACATTTGGTACCCGAATTATAAATCTTCTCCAAAGTTGGTACCTAAAGAAATTTTGCTCCCATGTTGGTACCTAAAGAAAATTTGCTCCCAAGTTGGTACTTGAATTAAGCATATTCTCCCAAATTAGTACTTAAAATTTTTTTACTCCCAAGTTGGTACTTGAACTAGGCACTTTCTCCCAAGTTGATACTAAAACTTATACATTTTATCAAATTTGGTCCTAATTCGAAATAACTCAATAAATTTAACCCTTTATATTTAGAAATTTTATCAATTTACTCTTTGTTATGTTCTTAAATTGTTTGTTTTTCTCTAGTAAATGTTTATATCACTTTCTTGGTATAAAAAATTTAACAGTAACTTGATGTTATTTTATGGTAGAATGCAATTATCTCATTGTTGTTTTGATCCGTTAGGCTTGTTTAATTTGAAAGTATCGCAAAAATGACTAAATTGATGGTATTTGTAAATACAAATGGTTAAATTTATCGAATTATTTCGAATTAGGACCAAATTGGTATAATGTATAAGTTTTGGGACTAAATATGTTAATAAAAGTATCAGAATAGTGGATGGATTAAAGTTTGGGTACCAAAATGGGAGGAAAAATTATTTAGGTGTCAACTTGGGAGAAAGTGTCTAGTTCAGGTACCAATTTGGGAGTAAAATTTTTTTAGGTACCAACTTGGGAGAAAAGGTATACTTCAAGTACCAAATGTATATTTAAGCCTTTAATTTATGACAAAATATTGTGTGAAAAATAAAAATGACGTGGTTTTATTTAATTGGGTAGGACTATGAATAAAGTGGTGATAATGGATGATGGAATTTTTTTTTTCTAATTTTGTTTTGAAATATAATTAATTGTATATCGAGCTTTTGAGTTTTTTTATAATCATTTACAAGCTATTAAAATTTAATAATGTTCAATAATGTATTGCGTTAATGGTGTTTAATAGTGTATGTCGCTTGTTTTAGATTTATCTATCGTGTAATCTACCGTGTTTATTTATTTTTTCTCTCCATACATTGCTCTCAAATTATCCTCAAACTCTCTTCTCTGCATTTAAGTTCTCTAGATATCTATTTTTTCCTTTATCATTGGATTCACATCTGGATATCGTTCCTCAATTATGGGGTTTGTCTAAAATAAAACTGCTAAAATAAGATTAAAATTAGACGGTATAAAAATATTTACAAAGATAATAAAAAATTATATATCAATTTTTATGGACATACATAAATATTTATTATTTTTATAAGTATTTTTTATGTACATAAAAATCAATACATAAATTCTTATCATTTTTATAAATTTTTTTGTATAATCTCATTTTTAGAATCACCCCATCATGTCTCGTCCAAACTCAAAATTTATCATATTAATTTTTTTTTCAAAACTAAGCCAGATCTAGGATTGTTTGTTGTTACTTCTTCAACTGCACTTTCTGTCTCGAACACGTTGCGCGATCCGTGAATGCAGAGCCAAAACTTAATGATTCCATTGTTCCTCTGGCAGCAATCATGGACATGGCTGCTCCAGATAAAACTTAAAAACGTTTTTTAATTTTAATTTCGAGCTAATTATGATTAAATAAGGTTGAATTTGTGATTGATTATTCGGTGCAGTTCTCTTTCCCCATTGCTGCGACAAACCGTCAGGATATATGAGAAAGTCATTCCAGGAAGATGGTGAATTTAATAATAATATTTTAAATTAAAAATAAAAATTATTAGAAAACAAAAATATTATAATTTATTCAATTTAAATTTTAAATTTGTTTTGAAATATTAATATCTCTAAAACTTTTAATATTTATTTAAAAATTGATAAAAAAATAATAATGTGTGTCGCCCGCTCTAAAATTTTCGGTATAATCTAATAAAAAATCGTAATCAAATTATATATAAAAATATTTATAATATATATATGTGGTAAATTCTTATAAATTCAAAAAATTATAATAAAAATAACTATAAAATTAGAACAAGGACATTTTAATAAATACCATGACAGACAGATTTACCTTATAAACTTAATCCTACCAACCTTAAAAATTTTAATGACCACCCAAATTGTTCTTATAAGGTTAGGATGAACCAGATCCCGACCGTTTGAATATATATTTTATTTATTTTTATCATCGATTTAACTATTTAGTAATTAGTAATTAATTTATATTCTGATTGAAGATTGTGAGAAGCCAAAGATGAGCAAGGAAAGTAGGATCCACTGGTCCAGAAATGTGAAAAGGGAAGGCGATAAAATCACCCATGAAGTGGAATTTGGGTGGATGAAAACTGGGGGATCCCAGGAGCCATTATGGTCACAAACAAATTCCAAAAGGAGTTTTATTTAGAAAGCATCGACATTGAAGGAGTGGTTCATTTCTCTTGCAATTCTTGGGTCCAACCGCATACTTTCTCAGCTCAGAAAAGGATCTTCTTCTCAAACAAGGTTCAATTCTTCTCTTTTCTTCAACTTTTTTACGTCTAATTCTGATTTTTGTCCTTTCACTTTGTAAAAATTATGGAATTCATTCATATATCTAACATAGTTTTACTCCAAATTTATAATATTGTTAGCCGTTGTCATAAAAGCGATGATGTGGACCAAGTATAATTATAATTATTCACTAATTATCTGTTAGTTTAATGTGATGAGATACTATATCCTGTAAGTAAAGCTAGAAAGTTCGAATTATAACGTTGTGAATGACTAACTTATCAAATACCGGTAATTATATAAAGAATATTGATTGTTATTATTCAGTCACATAGTTAAGACTGCATGAAAGTACAAACGATCATATTCAATCAATAATAAATTTATATATCGGTCGAATGTTTAAAATTATATTTTGAATTTAATTATGGATTGGGCAGGCTTATTTACCGAATGAGACGCCGATGGGGCTAAAAGAGTTGAGAAAAAAAGGAAATGAAGCAATTAAGAGGCGAAGGGGATGGCATTAGAAGGGTGGGGGACAGAATCTATGAGTACGATGTTTATAATGATTTGAGAAATCCAGATAAAGGAGATGAGCATGTGAGGTCAATTCTTGGAGGTCAATATTCACCCATATCCCAGGCGTTGCAGATCTAACCGTCCTCCAACTAATTCAGGTTTTTTTTTTCTTTGCTCATTACCGATTCAACTTTATGTGAATTTTTTTCTTTCTAAATTTTATATAAAGTATTATATTAGGTTTTGGATTTATATTCAATACACTGAAAGTTTCTGTCGTGGAATACGATTGTCGGATAGAGCAAAAACACAATTGATAATTTGAGAAAATAAAGATAAAAGAGACAAATTTTACGTGAAAATCCCCTAAATAATATATGGTAAAAACCACAGATAAGGTAGAAGAATTTCATTATAAGAAAATAAGAATTACAACTTCTCTCCATCTAACAAGGAGAAAACAATGACAATTCTCTCTTGATAAAAATGAGAAAACAACTCTATGAAAACTCTCTAATTTCTCTAGTATTGAGAGGATGTTAGAATGATTTGGGATGTTGAGAAATGGAACATGACTAGGCTATTTATAGTTGAGCTTCGGGGGACCAACTTATAAATAACCTAAACTTTAGGGACTAACACAAGTGATTAGACCATACCATTTTCAACCAAAGTTGGTTGCATTCTGCAGCCTTTGAATTTTGTTTCTTTAGCACCGAATTGTGCATTAATGCACTGAATGGTGCTTTGACTTTTAACAATCTCCCACTTGAAGATTTGATTGAGATAATCATATCTTTACACCATTCTTTCTACCTTGTACCATCCATGTTGCTTACGTCTCTAACAAGCCACAAGAGGATCAACACCAAACAAATTTATCGGCATTGATTGCTTTTATCATAAAATCTGCTATGTTGTCATTGGTATGGATCTTTTGCATATCTACCGTCCCTTCTTCCACTTTCTCACGGATGAAGTGGTACTAGACCCGAATGTGTTTTGTTCTTGAGAGAAAAGTGGGATTCCTTGCAAGATGCAAGGTGCTCTGACTGTCACAAAACAAATAGACTTTCTCTTGTTTGTGCTCGAGCTCCTCCGATAGCATTTTCAACCATATTACTTCTTTACTGGCTTGTGTAGCTGCTGCATATTCTGCCTCCGTTGTTGACGTAGCCACAATCGACTACAGTTTTGAAACCCAACTTAACAACTCCACCAGCAACTATAAACACATACCCTGTTGTAGTTTTGCTTTTATCCAAATCTCCTGCATAATCAGAATCGACATACCCTCTGATAAGAAAGTCTGATCTCCCATAACATAATGAAACATTTAAGGTCCCTTTGATGTATCTAAGGATTCTTTTCACAATATTCTAATGCTCTCTGCCTGGATTCGCCATGTACCGACTAACCACTGCTTGTGCAATGTCTGGCCTTGTACAAATCATAGCGTACATTAAGCTTCCCACTGCTGATACATACGGTACTCGAGACATCATATTCCTCCATTCTTCACTGCTAGGTGTTGCGCGTAATAAGTGCTACGCAAATGTGCAAGTATACACGTCGCAAGTTATAGTATAAAAGATATCGTCTCCACAGGGATTGGTGCCACTTCAAGAATCTAGTCTCTTGCACTGTAAAAAGTAAAAACACAAGTAAAGGATTATCGAAGTTTAACTAATTACTAATCTAGAAAGCAATAAAATAAAATAAAAGATGAATTCAATTGAGAGAGATAGGCTAGGTTATCGTGAGTTGAGGTGTGATAGCCGATTGGATTGTCTTGGTAAAAGAGTGCATGGGCAACTCGGTTGCCGTGGCGACTTACTGCACAACGGGTTGCCTTGGCAACTAATTGATGGTTGCTTGGGCGACTAGTTGGGCAACTACTTTGGGCGATCGGGCAGCAACTTCAAGGTTCGGCGGAGGCGTTCTTCAATGGTTTCTTCTTATCCCTAAGTCGAAACTCTAGCTACTTGTGCATGCCTTGATAATACATCCTGCGTGAATCAAGGGTGAACAACAACCAATCTTGCGCTCCTCTTAGCCGTTGAAATCCTTAACTTATTCCTAAGCCGGATTAATCTTCACCATCATTGGATTGCATAAAGATCATATTCATTCGTTTCTTGAATCTAACTCTCCGATATTAGATAAATGGATGAAATCACGAGATCCTCTCCCAATTCACTCATAAACAATAATAAGAATCAAGAATGAATAAACCTTGAAATAGAAAAGTGCAAACTCTTATTACCTAAACAAAAAACCAATAGTTTCTCACAACCACAAAACACAATAACCATAGCCAAGTAAATTTAGTTCATGGCTAGGTTCCAAAGAAACACAAGATAATTAATCCCTAGCATGAACCCAATCGAACAAAGATGAAGGAAGAGGCTTGTCGAAATCCTCCTTGCCCTTGATGCTTGTCGAAAATTCTCTCCTCTTGCCCTACTTGGACTTGCGAAATTTCCCTCTTGCTCCCTCTTTTGAATTGTCGAAATCTCTTGCTATTTATAGGGCTAGGCCAAAGTCCTTCTTTGAGGAGGAGTTTGAGTTGGAATTAAATTATCTTTAAAGAATATAATTCTTTATTATAATTTTATTCCTATTAGAACTTCTCCTATCCACTTGGAATTTAATTCTTCTTTAATCTCTGCATGGCAATCAAATTCCTTTGGGCTTGGACCTTGCTCCATGTCATCTTGGGCTTGTAAAATCATGAATTTCGACATCCATATTGCTTTTGGTCTTTGTCGACAAATGCCATGGCAACTGGCTCGGCGTCTCCTTCATGCACTGCCCGGCAACTAGCTCGGCATATCCTTCATGCATTGCCACGGCAACTAGCTCGGCATTGCTTTGGCAAGTGATCCTGCACATACACACACAAAAACACACCAAAGCAGCATCTTTTTCCACAAAAATCACCAAGTTATGTAATCAAGCTCAACGGTGGAAAGAAACATGAATTAATGCATGAATGACTAATTATGCAACTATTATGAGCTTAAGTCTAACAATAATATGAGTAAAAGGGTAATAAAAATAGTACTTTTGAACACTTATCACGCCCCCAAACTCGAACTATTGCTTGTCCTCAAGCAATGCAAACTCATAATTACCCGCCAAGACTTCAAATTTTCACAAACTTAGCTTTGAACTTGATTTCAATTCTCGAAACGGGGCACAAAGTATGATTGGCTTTTTATTTTTTGAAAACCGATGAATTACTCGGAATCAAACTATAATGCTTGTGAGTGTGTGCGGAGTTGTGTGCAAGTTGATTTTTTGGATTCTATGCAAACAATAGGTTTTCAAATTACTTCATTGGGTTCTTTTTAACATGTTTTAACTAGAGCCAATTTGGGCACCTCTAGTGTTTTATTTTTAGTTTTCTTAAGTTAATTTAATCGACTAGAGCGGTTTGGGCACCTCTAGTTAAAAAAAATTTTAACGCCTCCTAGAGCCAGTTTGGGCACCTCTAGTGATCAATTTTTTTAGCATATGCTAGAGCCAATTTGGGCACCTCTAGCATTCATCCAATTTTTATTCTAATCCCCAATTAGTTAATTATCAACCTAAGTTTACTAGAACTCCTTAAATCAATAAAACCACAACAGTGTTTCATCAAATTTAGCATCATAGTACAATTCTAAGTTTTTCATGGTTATCCTAGAATAAAAATTCTATCAATTAAGTGCATTGGCAAAGTCATCATCGAATATTCATCAAATCTAAGCAATTCTTGTTCCAATTAAAGGCATGGCAAGCAATTTATGTATCCTAAATGTAATGCTTAAGATTAATGTAACTAAACATGGTAATTACTAATAACAATCCCCCCCAAACTCGAGTGAGGCATTGTCCTCAATGCATGCATAAAAATAACGAAAAATAAATATAAAAATAAAATGCATACGAGGACTTACTCCGAGAGTTCGTCATCGTAGATGATTAGTTTCCTTCTAGTTGGCGTCTTGACTTTCTTGCTTGAACGCGATGGTTGTTTTCTTGTTGCCGGGACGTCTTGAGCTTTGGTTGCCGTGGCATCTTCATGGTTAGTTGCCGTGGCATCAGCTTGTCTTGAGCACGATGTAGGTTGCCGCGGCATCTTCTTCATTGGTTGCCGTGGCAAGGATCTTGGCAGTAAATTTCCTTAGCATAGTAGTTGTGAGTCTTGTTGTGAAAAAGAAAACAAAGAAAACCTGAAAACTAAAGATAATAAAATATCTCCTAAAAATAAAAAAGAAAAAGAAAAAGGAAATACTGAAAGGAGAGCATGCTCATGCATCTCCTAAGTTGACCACTTCCTTGTTACGTTCCACATGGGCACCATTGTAGTGCTTCAATCTTTGTCCATTAACTTTGAATTCATGATTGTCAGAGATGGACTTGATTATTACGGCACCATGAGAGAATGGTTTGACGACTTTGAATGGTCCCGACCATCTTGATTTTCACTTTTCGGGAAAAGTTTTAGCCGAGAATTGAATAGGAGAACTAGTTGCTCTGGCGTGAATTGCCGTGGCAATAGTTTCTTGTCGTGCCATCGCTTTGTTTTCTCCTTGTAGATTTGTGCATTGTTATAGGCGAGTGCACGAAATTCTTCTATCTCATTGAGATCCATCAAGCGCTTTTGTCCGGCACTTTCCCAATCCATATTCACGGTCTTGATTGCCCAGTACGCCTTGTGCTCGATTTCCACCGGTAGATGACATGTTTTACCATAGACAAGCCGGAAGGGGACATACCTAATGGTGTTTTGAATGCGGTGCGATATGCCCAAAGTCGTCATCTAGTCTTAATGACCAATCCTTCCTTGCGGGATTTACAACTTTCTCGAGTATTCCCTTCAACTCCCGGTTGAAATTTTACGCTTGCCCGTTGGTTTGTGGGTGATATGCCGTGGCGATCTTGTGTGATATGCCGAGCGTTGCAACATCTTGGCAATTAGTCTGTTGTCAAAATGCTTGCCCCCCGTCGCTGATAATTGCTCTCGGCATCCCAAACCGTGTAAATATGTTTTTCTGCAGGAATCGTTGCGGTCTTGGAATCGTCGTTGGGAACCGCAGCTGCCTCTACCCATTTAGACACATAGTCGACGGCGAGTAAGATGTAGAGGTTGCCGAATGAAGATGGAAAAGGTCCCATAAAATCGATCCCCATACATCGAGCAGTTCTACCTCGATGATGTTCGAGTGGCATCTCATGTCGCCTAGAGATATTGCCCGTCCCTCCGCAACGATCACATTGCTTGTAAAAGTCTTGGGCATCTTTGTACAATGTTGGCCAATACAAACCGGATTGCAAGACTTTGGCTGCGATACGAGTTCCTCCAAAATGTCCTCCATAGGGTGAAGAATGGCATTGCCGGAGTACATTCATTGCTATTCTTGAGGGGACACATCGACGTATAACCCGATCTGCACATTGTTTAAACAAAAGAGGCTCGTCCCAAAAGTAATGCTTAGCATTATGGCGGAACCGCTTCTTCCCTTGGTGAGTAATGCCATACGGAAAAATACCACAAACAAGGAAGTTAACTAAATCTGCGTACCCGGGGTATTGCCGGGGCATGTCTTTGCCGTAGTGTCTGCTCCCAAAATTGCTGAGGCGTGCTCGTCAAAAAGCGCTGCGGCGTCAAGAGTTGCCGAGGCGTGTGCTTCCATGGTTGCCGAGGCGTCATGGGCTGTCGAGGCGTCAAGGGTTGCCGAGGCGATTAGAATTTGTTCATCCGGGAATGCATCGCATATCTCTAGATCGCGTCCTCTTCCCTATTGCGTTCCAAACGTGATAAGTGATCGCCACTTGATTTTTGTTCCTTTCCGTCCTTAATTTCAATATCAAATTCTTGTAAAAGTAATATCCAACGAATCAAACGAGGTTTAGCATCCTTTTTAGCAAATAAGTATTTGATTGCCGAATGGTCCGTATGAACAATTACCTTTGTACCAATTAAATAGGATCGGAACTTGTCAAATGCGAAAACAACAGCTAGTAACTCTTTCTCCGTTGTTGTGTAATTCACTTGAGCATCGTTAAGAGTTTTACTAGCGTAGTATATCACATGGAAGGTCTTACTGTGCGTTGGCCTAGGATTGCTCCTACCGCGAAATCACTTGCATCACACATGAGCTCAAAAGGTAGCGTCAATCTGGTGGAACAACAATGGGTGCGAGGCAAGCTTTTTCTTTAGGGTTTCAAATGCTTGAGTGCAAGAATCATCAAAATCAAGACTTTATCCTGTTCAAGCAGATTACACAAAGGTTTAGTGATTTTAGAAAAGTTATGAATGAACCTCCTGTAAAAACCTGCATGTCCCAGAAAACTTGAATTCCTTTAACCGAATTTGGTGGGGTAATCTCTCGATCACGTCCACCTTGGCTTTGTCTACTTCAATTCCCTTGGATGAAATCTTGTGGCGAGCACTATTCCTTCATCTACCATAAAGTGGCATTTCTCCCAATTGAGGACTAATCTGTTTCTTCGCATCTTGCCAACACCCTCTCTAAATTGCCGAGACAGCCGTCGAAGTCATTACAAAACCGAAAAATCATCCATGAAGATCTCAAGGAAGTCTTCGACCATGTCGAAAAGAGCGCCATCATGCATCTTTGGAAGGTTGCGGGCGTTACATAATCCGAACGGCATCCTTCGGAAGGCATAAGTACCGTATGGGCATGTGAAGGTTGTCTTTTCTTGATCTTACGGTGCTATGGCAATCTGATTGTAACTGAATAACCATCAAGAAAGCGGTAAAAGGGTTTACCCGCAAGGCGGTCAAGCATTTGATCAATAAAGGGTAATGGGAAGTGATCTTTCCTAGTGGCTTTGTTTAGCTTTCGATAGTCCATACAAACCCTCCAACCGGTCACGATCTGGTTGGGATAAGTTCATTATTTTCATTGCTTACCACCTGTTATACCTCCCTTTTTCGGCACACATTGTACGGACTTACCCACGTACTATCGGAGATAGGGTATATAATGCCGGCGTCAAGCCACTTGATGATTTCTTTCATTACAACCCCTTTCATGGCATGATTCAGTCTCCTCACGGGCCTCAATTGAAGGTTTGTGATCATCTTCCAACAAGATCTTGTGCATGCACACCGCCGGGCTAATTCCCTTCAAGTCGGCAATTGTCCACCCTATTGCCTTTTTATGTAGCTTCAACATGTTGATTAGCTTCTTTTCTGCTCAGGCTGTAACTTAGAAGAAATAATTACGGGTAATGTATTATCGGTCCCTAAGTATACATATTTTAGTTGATCCGCAATTGTTTCAACTCAAGAATTGGTGGATTTTTTCGAGAGGGTTTTTCGATCTTACCTTCCTTTACCGAGTAGTCCGGTGGTTCAAAGTATGTACCGGGTCGATTGACTAGCCAATTTGCCTCTTCTGGTTGTTCCTCATCGACCGGTTCTTCATACTCCTCGGGTTCCTCTTGATCGGCAATGTAGTTGCCGAGGCAACTAAATTCCTCATCGGTTAAACTCTGCCGTGGCATGAAGTAGTTGGCATTCTTACGGATCATCGGCATGCCTTAGTGTTTGGAACACATTTAGTTTTACTCGCTGGTCATTCACCCTCATTGTGAGTTCTCCCTTTTCAACGTCGATCAAGGTTCTCCCTGCCGCTAGGAATGGTCTCCCGAGAATGATAGGTGCATGCTCATCGCTTCACAATCCAAAACAATAAAGTCGGGGGAAAAATAAATTTATCAACTTTTACCCGAGTATGTCCTCGATTTTTCCCTCTGGATGCACATAGGATCTCGGTCATTCAGTTGTAGCATATAATCATTGTAGGTCTTGCCTTCCGATTCCTAGTTTCGGAAAACCGATTTAGGCATCAAGTTTATGCTAGCCCCTAGGTCGCATAGTGCTTTCCCGACATAGTGATTTCCAATAGAAGCGAGGGTATTGTGAAACTTCCGGGATCCTTCAACTTAGGCGGCATACGATTGTGCAACATTGCCATGCATCCCTCTGTTGCGGCAATTGTTTCAAACTCTCTAGCCTTGTTCTCTTGGACACAATGTCTTTAAGAAACTTGGCATAGTTTGGCATTTGTTCAATTGCTTCCACCAATGGCAAGTTGATGTGGACTTGCTTTAGGATATCAAGAAACTTCTTGAATTGGTATTCTTGCTTTTGTCGCTTCAATCTTTGTGGGAATGGTGGTGGAAGTCGGATATCTTCTATCCTTTCATTGGTTTGAAACCTGATTGACGGCATTACGGGGACATCCGGAGTTGCCGATGCGTTACCAACTGGGGTTGCCGAGGCGTGCTTATCGCAAGTTGCCGAGGCGTGACCGATTGCCGCAGCAATTCTGGTTGAAGATCCGAGACTTTGCCGCTAGGTTCGTCTTGATCTTTTTGTGGAGTTTTGTTTGACGAGCGGGTTTGAACCTCTCTAAGTTGTTGGCCACTTCTGGTGGTGATTGCCTTACATTGCTCATGGCAGTTCCTCTTGCGACTTGAGTGATCGCTAGGTAAACCTCCTTGTGGTCTAGTGTTTGATTTTGAGCAAACTGTCCGACTTGATTTTCCAATGATTTGATTGCCGCCTCTTGGTTTTGCAATCTCATCTCGGGTCTGTTAATAAAAGCATCGTTCTTTTTATGAAATTACTATTCTCGACCATATAAGATTCAGTTTTCATCATAAAAGCATTTAGAGAATTTTCCAAAGAACTAGATGTTGTCGGTTGTTCTTCGCGGCATACATTGTCGCGTGGCATATTTTTTCTTTGGAATCCCGATGCTTGTGCATTCGATTGTTCGGTTTAGAGCATTGTTGGGATTACTCCATGAAAAATTCGGTGCTTCTTCCAATTTGGATTGTATGTATTTGACATCATGTTGTTGCCCCGATTGTAATTCCCCACATAGAAGCTAGATTCGGATTCTCGCATACATTGGAAGAATTATGGTTATCGCCACATAACTCACAAAAAGAATCCATTACCTTGACTTCATGTGTGTTGTTTGGTTTTTGCATGTTCGGACCATCTTGGTTAAAGCGGCCAATTGTGCCGAAATTGAATCGATGATCTTAGTTCATGTATTGTGGCTTGGCGTCTAACTCCTCCTCTTCTAGTAGATGGGAATTGATAGTCATTCTTGGCCAGCCTGTTTAAAATTTGCATTGCTTCCTCCGCGACTTATCTAAGAGTATGCCGTTTGCCGAGGCATCTAGCATCATCCTTGTTGGTGTATTCACGGCGTTGTAAAACATTGTCACTTGAGTCCACACCGGGAATCCGTGTAGAGGACATTTGTGTAGAAGTTCTCTATATCGCTCCCAAGCCTCGTACATGGATTCATCATCCTGCCGAAAAGAAGTAATGTCGTTACGGCTTATCGATTAAATTTGTAGGATTAAATCTAGCAAGGAAATCACGACAAAGATCAGTCCAAGATGCTATGGATCCGGCAGAATGCTATTTAGCCATGCTTTCGCCTATCCTCGGTGAATAGGGAATAATCTTAATCGTAAGACATCGGGGGTGACTCGTGTATCTTGAACGAGTTGCAAATCTCGAGGAAAGATTTCAGATGTTGTCGTGCATCTTGATTCTTTGAGCCGCCAAATTGACCTATTGTGTTGATCATATTAAACATTACGGTTTCAACTCAAAGTGGTCGGCTTCAATTTCGGGTGCGACAACTCGGGTTGAGTCCATCAAGATCTTCTTCAAGATAGTCTCGAATCGTTCATTTTCGTGCAAGAATCACTCCTCCCCGCTCGAACATCTTGATTAATATTGCCGTCTTGATTTGCCATTGCTTCTCTTATCCTTCGTCTAAGTCTTTGTAAGGTTCGTTCGATTTACGGATCAAAGGGATATTACGGTGAAGTCGGTCTCGCATACTGGTCATATACCAATGCAAAACCAAAGTTTGTTAGCCCTTTGAATTTTAAACAAGAAAAATAAAAAGAATGTGCAAGAAAATAAAAACAAAGTCGCTATTGCCATCCCCCGACAACGGCGCCAAAAAAAACTTGTTGCGCGTAATAAGTGCTACGCAAATGTGCAAGTATACACGTCGCAAGTTATAGTATAAAAGATATCGTCTCTCCAGGGATTGGTGCCACTTCAAGAATCTAGTCTCTTGCCTTTGTAAAAAGTAAAAACACAAGTAAAGGATTATCAAGTTTAACTAATTACTAATCTAGAAAGCAATAAAATAAAATAAAAGATGAATTCAATTGAGAGAGATAGGCTAGGTTATCGTGAGTTGAGGTGTGATAGCCGATTGGATTGTCTTGGTAAAAAAGTGAGTGCATGGGCAACTCGGTTGCCGTGGCGACTTACACAACGGGGTTGCCTTGGCAACTAATTGATGGTTGCTTGGGCGACTAGTTGGGCAACTACTTGGGCGATCGGGCAGCAACTTCAAGGTTGGCGGAGCGTTCTTCAATGGTTTCTTCTTATCCCTAAGTCGAAACTCTAGCTACTTGTGCATGCCTTGATAATACATCCCTGCGTGAATCAAGGGTGAACAACAACCAATCTTGCGCTCCTCTTAGCCGTTGAAATCCTTAACTTATTCCTAAGCCGGATTAATCTTCACCATCATTGGATTGCATAAAGATCATATTCATTCGTTTCTTGAATCTAACTCTCCCGATATTAGATAAATGGATGAAATCACGAGATCCTCTCCCAATTCACTCGCAAACAATAATAAGAATCAAGAATGAATAAACCTTGAAATAGAAAAGTGCAAACTCTTATTACCTAAACAAAAACCAATAGTTTCTCACAACCACAAAACACAATAACCATAGCCAAGTAAATTTAGTTCATGGCTAGGTTCCAAAGAAACACAAGATAATTAATCCCTAGCATGAACCCAATCGAACAAAGATGAAGGAAGAGGCTTGTCGAAATCCTCCTTGCCCTTGATGCTTGTCGAAAATTCTCTCCTCTTGCCCTACTTGGACTTGCCGAAATTTCCCTCTTGCTCCCTCTTTTGAATTGTCGAAATCTCTTGCTATTTATAGGGCTAGGCCAAAGTCCTTCTTTGAGGAGGAGTTTGAGTTGGAATTAAATTATCTTTAAAGAATATAATTCTTTATTATAATTTTATTCCTATTAGAACTTCTCCTATCCACTTGGAATTTAATTCTTCTTTAATCTCTGCATGGCAATCAAATTCCTTTGGGCTTGGACCTTGCTCCATGTCATCTTGGGCTTGTAAAATCATGAATTTCGACATCCATATTGCTTTTGGTCTTTGTCGACAAATGCCATGGCAACTGGCTCGGCGTCTCCTTCATGCACTGCCCTGGCAACTAGCTCGGCATATCCTTCATGCATTGCCCTGGCAACTAGCTCGGCATTGCTTTGGCAAGTGATCCTGCACATACACACACAAAAACACACCAAAGCAGCATCTTTTTCCGCAAAAATCACCAAGTTATGTAATCAAGCTCAACGGTGGAAAGAAACATGAATTAATGCATGAATGACTAATTATGCAACTATTATGAGCTTAAGTCTAACAATAATATGAGTAAAAAGGGTAATAAAAATAGTACTTTTGAACACTTATCACTAGGACTCATATTGGAGGATAATTTGAAGTTAATAGGAAGAAGGGTAGAAATTGGCTTACAATCTTGCATGCTGAATCATGACAAGATCTTCTTCAAGTAATTCTTTTGTGAAAGCCAAATATTCATATTACTTCTATCTCGATGAATTTGTATCCCGAAAATATTGTTTGCTGGTCCCAAGTCCTTCATTTCAAATTCCCTAGCCAATCGTGCCTTTAATTCTTCAATATGATCTTTATTGTGGCCTGCAACCAACATGTCATCTACATACAACATCAATATAACAAAATAAATTTTCACCAAACCTCTTGAAGTAAGCACAAGGGTATGCATTAAGTCTGTTGTATCAAGGCTTATGATGAAGGATTTAAATCTTTTGTACCAATACCTCGACGCCTGCTTTAGACAGTATAAAGTTTTGTTCAACCTGCAAACCAAGTTTTTATTTTTTCTTCTTTAAAACCTTCAGGCTGGAGCATATAAATTTCTTCTTTAAGATCTTCATGAAGAAAAGTTGTTTTAACATCTAGATGCTCTAGATGTAAATTCAATGTAGCAGATATTTCCAGGACAACTCAAACTATTTTTAGTCGAATCACAAGAGAAAAGATTTCATTGAAATCAATACCTTCTTTTTGAGCATATTTTTTGACCACCAGTCTTGCACTATACCTCTCCACTTGATCGTCACCATTTTGCTTGATTTTGAAGACCTATTTGATACCAACTGGCTTTCTTCCTTGTGGTAGTGGCATAAGGTCCCATGTATTATTTTTGTGAAGAGCTTCAATTTCTTCTTGCATTGCCGCCACCCACTGTGAAGTATCTGTGTTGTTCATTGCCTTATGGGATATTGATGACTCACCGTCCTCTATTAAAAGACAGTATGCAATATTACATTTTATAACATAATATAAGTGTCAATTGGAACGTCTTCTCACACGATCAGATTAACGAGTTGTTAGAGCTTCAAAATTATCTGGTTCTGGTTCCTCGGGCTCTGGTTCTGCTTCAGAATAATCTCTATGTCTAAACTCATTTTCAACATGTATCTGTGTAGTCTCTAGCTTTCATTTTTCAGTGCTATCATCTTCATTTTTTCTTTGTAGCTTATCTTCTACAAAGATAACATCTCTGCTGATAATCACTTTGCGGCAGTGGGATCCTACAAGCGATACCCCTTTACTCCATTAGCATACCCCAATAATATGCATTTTCTGGATTTTGGATCAAACTTTGAAATTTCTTGGGCATTGTACATCACATACACAATACTTCCAAATATATGGAGGTCTGAATAATCAACTGGTTTACCAGTCCATATCTCCATCGGTGTCTTCAACTCAATCGTAGTTGATGGAGCTCGGTTCACCAAATAATAGGCGATATTGACTGCTTTTGCCCAAAAAGCTTTCTCTAGTCCTGCAGCTCTCAACATTGCCCGTGTTCTTTCTAACAGAGTTCTGTTCATCTGTTATGCCACTCCATTTTGTTGAGGGGTGTATACTACTATGAACTATCTTTTAATGCATTATTTTCTGCAAAAGTCGTCAAATTCATCACTTGTATATTCACCTCTATTATCTGATTTGTAACACTTGATTTTATTTCCAGAATCAAGTTCCACCCGCGCTTTGAAAACTTTGAAGGTTGAAAACACATATGCCTTCCTCTTGATAGGATACACCCAACATCTCCTAGAGTAGTCATCAATGAATGAGACAAAATACTTTGCTTCGCCTAAGGATTTAACAGGTTCTTTCCATACATCAAAATGAACTAATTCTAGAACAGTCTTGCCTCTATAATTTGATGTGTTGAATTTTAATTGATGTTGCTTACTTTTAATACAATGTTTACACAAATGAAGTGATACCTTTATTAAACCCAGAAGTAGCTTTTGCTCCACAAGGACTTTTATTCCTTGTTCTAACATGTGTCCAAGTTTCTGATGCCATAACATTGTAGAATCTGAACTACATGAGGCAACAGAAGCTTCTGCTTCTAGAAAAGTCTCTCCCTTCAGCATGTACAAATTCGCCGCTACCTTTTCACCTTTTATCACCACAAGCGCTACATGGAACACCTTCATGATTCATTTCTGCGTTTCAATCTTGCTTGCATTATTATCCAACAATCTGCAGGATAATAAGTTTTTCTTCAAGCCTTTTACATACCGCACATCTTGAACAACTTTGATTGTTCCATCATACATCTTCAATTTGATAGTTCCAACGCCAACAATCTCCAATGCATGATTATTGAAGCTGCAAACAGATCCTCCTAAGATAGGTTCATAATGATGGAACCATTCTCTTATTGAGGTTATGTGATATGTGGCTCCCGAGTCAATAAGCCATATATCTGCAAATCATTTTCTACCTTCCATGGTTGTTGATGCTTTAAAACAGAGAGCATCTCTATCATCTGAAGTGTTTGCCATATTTCCTTGAGGATTGGAGTTTTTATGTAAACTCCAATAATCCTTCTTCAAGTGACCATTCTTTCCACAGTTGTAGCACTTTAAATTCTTCTTACTTTTGACTTTGATCTACCATGATTGTGACTGCTACTTTGGCCATGTTCTGTTGATCTTCCTCTCATCACCGTTAAGGCCTATACTTTTGCAGATTCCCTTGTCTGTCTTTCTTGTTCTTGCGCCGATTTTCTTCTTCTAGAACAGCAGTTGCAACGTCATTGAAGACTAGATTGCTGGTAAGGTTGTTGTTTGTCAAGTTGATGATAAGTTGATCATACGAATCATGTAGAATGTGAAATAGAAGTTCAACACGTTCTCATGGCTCTATTTTATATCTTAGAGATGTAAGCTGAGAAAATAGAGTATTCAACGTGTTTAAGTTCTCTATCACTAAAGTAGATTCTGACATCCGTAGAGTATACAATTTCCTCTTAAGGAAATTTTTTATTGTGCAACGATTTGGCCTCAAACAATTTTGTGAGGTGATCCCAAATCTCCTCGGTTGTTTTCTTCTCCTCGATGCTCGACAGTACTTCATCTGCTAATGCTAAATGAAGATATGCAATAGCATTCTCATCCATCTTGTTCTATTTCTTGTTATCTGTAAAATCTGCCAACCTTTCGCTGATAGCCGCTAGACATCCTTTTTTCTTTAGGATATACTTTATCTTCAATTTTCACAGTGAGAAATTCTCATGTTGAACTTGTCAATATCAAATTTTGGTGCCATAGCTTCTATTTCAGATAGCTTCCACTATTTTACTTTTTGACGTGAATAGTGCTCACCACCTTCAATAAATGAGTAATATCTAACTTACTTTCTTATGATAGAGGATCCACTTTTTAGTGGCAACCAACAGAAAATATGGTAAGTAGATATGCACACCTAAATAAGGCTCTGATACCAATTGTTATGGAATACTGTTGTCAGATAGAGCAAAAACGCAAATGATAATTTGAAAAAATAACAATGAAAATAAAGGAGACACAAATTTTACATGGAAAACCCCTAAATAATATAGGGTAAAAACCATGGACAAGGTAGAAGAATTTCACTATAAGAAAATAGGAATTACAACTTCTCTCTATCTAACAAGAAGAAAACAATGACAATTCTCTCTTGATAAAAAGCAAAAAATAACTCTATAAAACTCTAATTTCTCTAGTATTGAGAGGATGTTAGAATGATTTAGGATGTTGAGAAATAGAAAATGGCTAGGCTATTTATAGTTGAGCTTCGGGGAACCAATTTATAAATAATCTAAACTTTAGGGACTAACACAAGTGATTAGACCATCCCATTTTCAACCAAAGTTGGTTGCATTCTGCAGCCTTTGAATTTTGTTTCTTCAGCACCGAATTGTGCATTAATGCACCGAATGGTGCTTTGACTTTTAACAGTTTCCACAAGCGCCTTAGTTTTAAGGTTTAGAGACTTAGTTTAGGGTGTAAGGTTTAAGTGTAGGGGTTTAGAATTTATGGATAGTGGTTAGAATTTAGCATTTAGGGTTTAGAGGTTAGGGTTTAGTTTTTAAGGTAATATGGTGAGGATTTAGGTTTTAACCTATAATCCCTAAATTCTAATCATAAACCATAACTTTTAACCACCATCCCTAAATTCTAAACTCATACATTAAAACCCCTAAATCCTACACCCTAAACTAAGTTCATAAACTTTAAAATTAAGACGCTTGTGAAAACTTTTAATTTTTTTCGCCAACATATGAAATAATTACCCTTAATTTTTTATTTTGTTTAAAAAGTATGATTTTATTGCATGAATCTTGCAAAATAAAACTATTATTCGTCTCATTAAACCTCAAGTTCTAGTCGAAAGAAAATAATACACATAATAGTAAAACAAACTACAAGACAAAACACCACGAGATAACGCACATCACTACCATACACGACCGATACTGCTAGCAAGCCTTAACACACAAGGACTAGCCCCAACTGCTCCCCATAACACTCGAATCATCAGACTAGGTCATAGCCTCACCCCGATCAACATGTCGATACACACATTATATTAGTTTTAAGGTTTATTTGGAAAATAAGTCTTTAAATTACACATGTTTTAAGTGTTCAAATTACAATTTTATAGGTGTTTGAAGTTTTTTTATTATTAAAATAGATGTCTAAAGTTTTATTTCATTCTATCTCAAATTATATCCTTTAAAAAATTACCAATAAAAATGTGACTAAAAACTTTTAAGCACTTGAAATAAAAAAAATCATGAGTTGGACCCTTATTTTATTTAACGAAATATACTATTAATGAGAACGAAATGAACATTAATCATCTATTTTAACAAAAGACTTTAGACTCTTAAAACAAAAAAAATATTATTTTAGTACTTTCTTTTATACTTGAGCCTAGTTTTAATAACACATTTCCACATTAATTTAAAATATTCATCATACTTCGTTAATATTTACACTCAAAATATAAATAATTTTAACAAAAAAATAAACATAATATTAGTAGAAAATAAGTTTATATTACTTCTCCATTTTTATTTTCTATATGAATTTATCTAAAATATGAATACTATATTATTTTATAACAAATTTCTTTTTAATTATTTTCATATGGTAGAGGATTAAAGTTACTTCTGAAGAAAATGCTCCATCATTATTAAATAATAATTAATTATTTATTGATATGTTATAAAGTGTTTACACCATAAAAAATAATATGAAATTATTTATTTTTAAGTCTTCAATATATTATCGTTCTTTAATTGAATCTCTAATTTCTTACTATTAATATTTTTAATAAAATTCCTAACGTATTAAAGCTCACAAAGGTAATATTTAATTATAAGTTAACGTACTGTGGCTAAGCTAATAAAAAATTATAAGTTAACATATTTATATATAGAATTTTTATCTTAAAAACATACATGTAATTTTGATCAGTTAACCTATTGAATATAATATTATGAAGCTTTAAAGTATAATTTCACTTGGATATTTTAAAAAATATAGTATGCAACTGATTACTATGTTTTTTTATAGTATTATATTGATAATTATTGAACTATTCAAAAGGTTTGGACTTGGTCAATCAATTATTAAAATCATACTTAATACCACTTTTGGCCTTTATATGTTTAACCCTTACATTATATTTTAGTTTGGTCATTGTATAATTATTTTATCTATGATTTTTTTTATTTATCATATCACTATTGTCGTTGAAAAAAATGATGTGGCATAATGAGATGCTACCACATGTAATAAAAAATTTAAAACATGAAAAATAACTTTTAAAAAATCAAGAAAAATCAAAATATGATAACAAAAAAAGAGTTTAGTATTTTGTTTTCCAAAATTAAAATTATGTTTTATTTGCTTAATTGTTATTACTTCCTTTACGTTTGTGTTAAATGACACAGATGTGAAGACGGAATCTCCCATAAGTAGATACATCCCAAAGTATGTACCAAGAGATGAAGCATTTGAAGATTCAAAGTCAGCAGCACTGAGTAACGGAAAGTGGAAAGCAACACTTAGTTGTGCACTCCCTATGCTGAAACATGCCTTATCTAACACTCAAATCATCCACAGTTTCTCTCATATTACCCATCTGTATAAACAGATTCCACCTTTTGGAATCAATTCAAGAGATGAATCCCGGCAGAATTTGGTCCACAACATGATCAAACAAAGCACCCAAGCTCATTTCCAAGTTTGACCCTCCTAAGCTCATTTCCAGTAAGCTCCTTTACTCATTGCTTCTTATTCAAATTTCTTTGGCTTAATAGGTAATTTTGTTCATGTAGTAATCCTGAATCAGCAATGTTGTTCTTCCTTTTTAATTTTATGAATTTAGCATTTAAACTTCTGAATTGTTCTAATACCGCCCTTTGACTATCATTGACTGACATGGCCGTTAAATTCTGTTCATGTGGTCACTATTTGCTTCCACATCAGTCTTTATCGTCAACTGTCTTGTCATGCCGACAATGAGGAGTCAATATTGATGATGTGGTAGCATAAATAGAGAGTTTTAGAATTAATTAATTATTTGTAAATTATTTTTTAATAAAAAACTACGTCAACTGTACTGGCACATCATCAAAAGTGATTTGTCATCACTCATCATCTTATTGAAGAACATTAATTTATTAAAGAAAATTACATATGAACATGCTAATTCAGACGTTGTTAATTATTTAACGACGGATTGTCTGACAAGACAAAGGACGGATGGTGAGAACGGTTTTATTAGTCAATGATAGTCAAAGGGCGAGATTCATGCAATTTAGGAGTCTGAGGGTTAAATTGATGAAATTAAAAATATGAAGAGTAATATTGTTGATTTTGAAAAGCTATAAAGATTAAATTGATGCAATTAAAAAAGAGGGACAAAATTGGTGATTATGATTACTATAAGGACAATACCGTTGCCAATTTATTTCTACTCAAATACTTGATCGTGTTTAGGAAATGAGTTTGAGCCCCATTTACATGTCCTTTCCAATTCGATCATAAAAAACTCAATCCCACCTGCCCGGTTCATACAAGAAAATCCTAATAAGTAACACACAAGGACCCGAACTTGAGATAAGCTAACATGAAAAACTCAAATAAAGGGAATCTAAAATACTCATATCGAGAATTATCCGAACAAGTAATCGGAAAGGACTTAATCCCAATATGATTGTTTGAAAAGTCCTACTAGCAAACCCAAATGATAAAATATCAAAATGTTTTGATCCTGAAATAATACAAACATGGAATGATCGTAACTTAAAGTGGGCTTATTGTAGGAATCAAATCATAAATTAAATATGATATCTAATACCCAAGATCTATCATGTCAAATCATCAAGAACAATAAACTGAATGCGGAAGCGTACCTGAATTAATCGATAGATGAAGACCTTGAATCCTTTGATGAAGATCACCTAAAAGGTGGTTGAGATCTTCCAAGAAGATAGGTTAGCCCTTGTCGTAAAAACTCTCTGACGGGACAAGAGTAATACAAGTTAACCTATTTCTTGGGGACCACTACCTCTTTATATAGTTGATTTAATAATCAACTATTAAGTATTTATAACTTTGCCCCTCATCGAATTATAAATACATCTTATGGTATCTACACTTTTATTTCCATGACATTTTAATACCCATGACACACCTAACATAATTGGTCACTTAATTTTGTGTCATACTTTAAAATAACAATATACATTATAAATATGTGCCCACTATTACGAATTTTAATCCAACAATCTCCCACTTGGGCAACATATGTTTCCTGACAAATGTATAACCTTATGAGCTAAAAAATTTGCTATTATATAATAGGTATTCTGTAACAATCTCGTCCATCAACTATATCCATATAGGATCAAAGCAGCCTTTGTCCTATCAATCATGACAAGACCCATCAATGGTCACGTATACAAATATAGTCAAATGACATAGATCAATCATGGATGCGTAGCATGGAAAATTACATGAAACATGAACCAAACATGTCTATTTCCAACTGGTCCTCCTAAACCTTAGCGAGATCAAACTTTACTGAATTCAGAGTGTGCATAAACCAAAAGAACTTTATTTTTGCAGAAAATAATCTTAAAATATCCTTAAACTGAAGTAACCGAAATTGTGTCTAAAACGAATGAGCATTTTTCAAAATTACAAACTCTCACTAAAACTGAATATCCTTAAATAACATTACACCCACATGAATAGTGTGCTCATGAAAGACCTATGGTGTTAGTTTCTTAATAAGCGCGCAATTATGGAGTTTGTACCAGCATGCTCTATAGACACACAACCACTCTGAATTTTCTTTAACAACTAGGAACTTAATATTTATTTGCTTCAAATTTAAAGTGTTCCTATTGTTTATAGAATAAATGAATGCATATTTTTTGTCACAAAATAACCGAAGTGATCTTTCTATTCAATCTATAATTAGCAGCCCATGTGACAAAATTCTTTTGCATCAATATTCTAATAGAATCGAAGTCTGTAAACTTGATGATCTCTAACTTACCAGAACTCCGATATGTGAGCATGCAGTTTTTTTTGTTCTCTAAACATATCTCATAACCCTATTGGCTGCTATCCAATGGTTCAAACTAGAATTGCTTAAATATCTGTCTAACATTCTAACAATGTACGCAATATCCGAACGCATACATACTTAAGCATAAATTAAATTCTCAATAGATTATGCACTTGGAATCTTTTGTATTTTCTAAATTTCAAGGTTACTTTTAGGGCATTGAGTAAGATAATATTTGCCTTTTTTAGCAATATGAGTATCACTTGGTTTACTCCCACTGAACTGTAGTATATACAATTGTGAACCAAATTTATCTCAAAACCAACTGAGATAATCAATATGAAATTTAAAATTTCATTAATGAGAGTCCTACTTAAGCTCATAGATGAATTTATTTAATTTACATATAATTGATTTTGCATCATTAGACACAAATATATGATTGTACCATATAATTCGTTTCTTCAATGTCGCTATTGAAAAACACAAGCTTAACATCCATCTTATGTAGATCAAGATTAAAATAAGCAACAAGCGTCATGATTATCTTGAAAGAGTCTTTCAATGAAACTTGAGAGAAAGTCTCCACAAAATCAATATATTCTTTTAGAGTATATCCTTTAGATACAAGACATGCCTTATACTTGTTCACATTATTATTTGCATCCCTCTTGGTTTTAAATATCCATTTACAACCAATTGATTGCACCTTAAGGTAATGAGACAAATTCCTAAACTTTATTGTCTTGAATAAAATTATACTCTTCTTGAATGACATCAATCCACTTTGGAGAGTTAAACTTTTATGGTTTCATGGAAACATGATTAAGTCATTTTCTATCATTCTATTATTATCCTTATTTTCTTGAAGAAATGCAAAATGATAATCTGGAATAGTATTTCTCCTTCCTCTCGTGGATATCTTTAATGTCACTTGTTTTTGAGGTTGTTGAGTTTGTTCTTTGAAAACAATTACCTTATCTTGAATGAGAGTTGTTCAACATTATTTTGCTGAGGTACTTGATTCACTTCTTGATTAATGATAGGTGTGAAAACCTAAACATCGTCAAAAGTGATAGTAAGAATTAAATTATAATCCAATTCCTCCTCAAAAGCAATGTACCTAACCTTATTTCTCCCTCCAAACTCAACATCCTAAAAAAATTATAGATCTCTCCTTAAATAATTTCTAATTGTGGGATCATAAAACTTATAACACATGGATCACTCAAAATAACCGAAGTAGTTGCTTGCTTTTGAAGTTTAATTTCTTCACATGTGTCCTAACTTATTACAAAAGAATCAACCCTTTGTAACTTATCGTTGTTTCTTTTGAGTTGGACCCTTAGGAACTTTTTTCCTAATATTTTCTTTTATTGCCCTTATTCTTAGAGACACTAACTAAATGAGCACTAACCAAATGAGTACTTTTACCCTTATAATGCTTCAACTTTTCTTCCTCTTTAACACAATGAGAAATGAGCTCAGCTAGAGCCTATTTTTCCTTTTGACAGCTGTAACTATTTTTGAATTGGTTATACTATATAGGAAGAGGTACCAAAAGCATAAGAACAAATAATTGTTAGAAAATTCGATCTTATGTGCCTTAAGTTTTGAAGCAATATTAAATATTTTCATAATATACTCCCTCACATTTCCTTGATCTTTATACTTCATAGACATCAAGTAAGTCAAAAGTGATGTCATAACCTTAACATTTTTTAGTAAAATGTTTCTCAAATTTATCAAGGAAACCCTTAGTATGAGTAATATCTTTAGATTTGTGCTCCTAAAGAATTCTAGAATGTTGTACTTTATATTCATTAAACTCATGCAATTTGAACGAACTCACCTCTCAAAATCCCTTTTATGGGTGCTTACCGCCATGAGAGGTGCGAGTTGTTCTTCCTTAGTGCAAGGTCTATGTTCATACAACCAAATACTTTATGTAAGTGTCTTTTCTATTCCTTGAAACTAGTTTCACTAAACATAAGCGTAGAATGTATTTAACAGATATTGCGACAGCAAAGATAAATTACCTAAATATAGAACAAAATAAGCAAATAAAATAAAAACAAGCCCACATAAATATTCATAAGTAAACAAATAAATTCAAAATAATAGCTAGTTCCCCTCAAGATACCAAGCACAACATTAATATCAAGTCTTTGGACAGTAATATTAACTGTAAGCGGTACTCTTGTTGTAGCAATCAAACATTGGCAATAAACTATGTCAAACAATAGATTAATCTTTGGACTAATGTATTGCTCACATAAAATACTTTATAATTGTCATACATTTATCGCCACAGTTGTCGTTGTAATTCTGCCAAATATTAATTTTCCTTTGGGCCGATTAATAAACGCATGAATTACAAAAACCCATAATTATCTTAATATTTTAAATAAACTAATCTACACAAAAGTGGTCACTTTGGTGATATTATGTTTCAATTAATCCATTAAAATATTAGACATCCGAAGCCAAAATATAAATTTAATTGTTTCAAAATGTTTTTTCTTAATTTTATCTTTCAATTAAATTAAAAGATAACCAAAATAATAATAAATTTGAATAAAGGTAAACTTCATATCAAGATATAGGACACTCCATTAATATTTCATCTTTGGATAAAACATTAACTTGCAAGTGATATCTTTGTAGAGTAATCAAACATTGATAATAAGAATATGTCAATCAGAAATCTTCCTTTGGGCCGATTTATTGCTCACATATAAAACTTAATAATTATCACATATTTATTACCACAGTTGCACATGTAACAATGCTAATTATTAACCTTCCTTTGGACCGATTAATACTAACATAAACTGAATTACATGCACAAAACCTTCTATATTTTAAAATAAAATAATTTCCACAATAGAGGTCACTTTGGTGACTTAATGCTTCAATCAAATTATCTCAAAATATATAATATAACTATACCGATATTCAAACTTAATATTTGTACCAGTCAAAACTGAAATTTTTTATAACACTTAAGTTTCCGAAATAACCCAAAATAAGGTTGTCTAAATGGGGCTATCAGAATTCAAAGAACTGAAATCTTCGACTGTTTCTCAAAAAAAAAATGTCTTAAACCTTAAACATGCATTTACCAAAATCAAAGTCGAATTCAAAACATTCAATCTTTAACTAAAAAAAAAAAAATAGAAGTATCATAAAAATGAATAATTCATATATTGATCGCATGAAACTTTAATATGCACAATAACCTAACGATCAAAAGAAATAAAATTCTTGATCAAACCGAATAGAATATGAATTTCATAAGATTAATGACATGATTTTGAATCAAAACCAAAACCATATAATCTAAAATATATATATCAATACCATTCTTAGATATATTAGCGTAATTCATGACTGAATTTTATTCTAAATTTAAATCAAAATCTTCAACATCAATCCGTAACCATAACACATACGACTATTTTCTAAACTATGTCAAGACCATATTTTATTGTGCGTGATAGTAGAACATACATGTCCACAGTTTAGAAAAAAAGAAAGTACTTTATCAGTAACGTCCCTAGCAATCATCTATTAAAGTATGAATAATGATTGGCTTTTAAAAACTAAAATCCAATAGCATAAAACATAACTGTTTATCGCATAAATAAAAGAGAATTTGAACCAAAAGAGTTTCAAGCTAAACCAAGACTTCAACCACATAATACTAATATTCTCAAATTGCTGCAACATGATATTATCGTAGTTGAATTCAACGTATTAATCAAATTAACACTTATGACGTTAATCTCAAGTAGCTGAAACTATCAACCCTAATAGGTTAATATTTTCTAATAGAAAATAAAGTGACAATTGAATCATTAATAACCATAGGGTGATACCAAACTCTTAAATTAATTACCTTGAAAATTTAAAACAAACAATATAAAACCCTAACATGTGAATCAATTGAAATTATAAACCCAACAAGGGTTATTAAATGTATGCACAAAGTCGTAAAGCTGCAAAATTCTTGAGATGAATGCCCCAAGAAATATTCAAAACCGTAAACACACCAAGGGTTTTAATCGATTAATCATTGAATCGACTGTAATTATCCTAAAAACTGAAAATTGTATTCATAAGGATAAATCAATTCAAAATAGAGAATATCGTTAGGTTCTCAATGATTCAACATGACAAGTCTCTGATGCCACTTGTAGGAATCAAATCATAAATTAAATATGATATCTAATACCCAAGATCTATCATGTCAAATCATCAAGAATAATAAACTGAATGCGGAAGCGTACCTGAATTAATCGATAGATGAAGACCTTGAATCATGAAGATCACCTAAAAGGTGGTTGAGATCTTCCAAGAAGATAGGTTAGCCCTTGTCGTAAAAACTCTCTGACGAGGACAAGAGTAATACAAGTTAACCTATTTCTTGGGGACCACTACCTCTTTATATAGTTGATTTAATAATCAACTATTAAATATTTATAACTCTGCCCCTCATCGAATTATAAATACATCTTATGGTATCTACACTTTTATTTCCATGACATTTTAATACCCATGACACACCTAACATAATTGGTCACTTAATTTTGTGTCATACTTTAAAATAACAATATACATTATAAATATGTGCCCACTATTATTTAATTTTAATCCAACAATCTCCCACTTGGGCAACATATGTTTTCACGACAAATGTATAACCTTATGAGCTAAAAAATTTGCTATTATATAATAGGTATTCTCAGAACAATCTCGTCCATCAACTATATCCATATAGGATCAAAGCAGCCTTTGTCCTATCAATCATGACAAGACCCATCAATGGTCACGTATACAAATATAGTCAAATGACATAGATCAATCATGGATGCGTAGCATGGAAAATTACATGAAACATGAACCAAACATGTCTATTTCCAACTGGTCCTCCTAAACCTTAGCGAGATCAAACTTTATTCAATTGAGTGTGCATAAACCAAAAGAACTTTATTTTTTGCAGAAAATAATCTTAAAATATCCTTAAATCAAGTAAATCAAATTGTGTCTAAAACGAATGAGCATTTTTCAAAATTACAAACTCTCACTAAAACTGAATATCCTTAAATAACATTACACCCACATGAATAGTGTGCTCATGAAAGACCTATGGTGTTAGTTTCTTAATAAGCGCGCAATTATGGAGTTTGTACCAAGATGCTCTATAGACACACAACCACTCAATTTTCTTTAACAACTAGGAACTTAATATTTATTTGCTTCAAATTTAAAGTGTTCCTATTGTTTATAGAATAAATGAATGCATATTTTTTTGTCACAAAATAACCGAAGTGATCTTTCTATTCAATCTATAATTAGCAGCCCATGTGACAAAATTCTTTTGCATCAATATTCTAATAGAATCAAGTCTGTAAACTTGATGATCTCTAAACTTACCAGAACTCCGATATGTGAGCATGCATTTTTTTTTGTTCTCTAAACATATCTCATAACCCTATTGGCTGCTATCCAATGGTTCAAACTAGAATTGCTTAAATATATGTCTAACATTCTAACAATGTACGCAATATCCGAACGCATACATACTTAAGCATAAATTAAATTCTCAATAGATTATGCACTTGGAATCTTTTGTATTTTCTAAATTTCAAGGTTACTTTTAGGGCATTGAGTAAGATAATATTTGCCTTTTTTAGCAATATGAGTATCACTTGGTTTACTCCCTTTGAATCTGTAGTATATACAATTGTGAACCAAATTTATCTCAAAACCAATGAGATAATCAATATGAAATTTAAAATTTCATTAATGAGAGTCCTACTTAAGCTCATAGATGAATTTATTTAATTTACATATAATTGATTTTGCATCATTAGACACAAATATATGATTGTACCATATAATTCGTTTCTTCAATGTCGCTATTGAAAAACACAAGCTTAACATCCATCTTATGTAGATCAAGATTAAAATAAGCAACAAGCGTCATGATTATCTTGAAAGAGTCTTTCAATGAAACTTGAGAGAAAGTCTCCACAAAATCAATATATTCTTTTAGAGTATATCCTTTAGATACAAGACATGCCTTATACTTGTTCACATTATTATTTGCATCCCTCTTGGTTTTAAATATCCATTTACAACCAATTGATTGCACCTTAAGGTAATGAGACAAATTCCTAAACTTTATTGTCTTGAATAAAATTATACTCTTCTTGAATGACATCAATCCACTTTGGAGAGTTAAAACTTTTATGGTTTCATGGAAACATGATTAAGTCATTTTCTATCATTCTATTATTATCCTTATTTTCTTGAAGAAATGCAAAATGATAATCTGGAATAGTATTTCTCCTTCCTCTCGTGGATATCTTTAATGTCACTTGTTTTTGAGGTTGTTGAGTTTGTTCTTTGAAAACAATTACCTTATCTTGAATGAGAGTTGTTCAACATTATTTTGCTGAGGTACTTGATTCACTTCTTGATTAATGATAGGTGTGAAAACCTAAACATCGTCAAAAGTGATAGTAAGAATTAAATTATAATCCAATTCCTCCTCAAAAGCAATGTACCTAACCTTATTTCTCCCTCCAAACTCAACATCCTAAAAAAATTATAGATCTCTCCTTAAATAATTTCTAATTGTGGGATCATAAAACTTATAACACATGGATCACTCAAAATAACCGAAGTAGTTGCTTGCTTTTGAAGTTTAATTTCTTCACATGTGTCCTAACTTATTACAAAAGAATCAACCCTTTGTAACTTATCGTTGTTTCTTTTGAGTTGGACCCTTAGGAACTTTTTCCTAATATTTTCTTTTATTGCCCTTATTCTTAGAGACACTAACTAAATGAGCACTAACCAAATGAGTACTTTTACCCTTATAATGCTTCAACTTTTCTTCCTCTTTAACACAATGAGAAATGAGCTCAGCTAGAGCCTATTTTTCCTTTTGACAGCTGTAACTATTTTTGAATTGGTTATACTATATAGGAAGAGGTACCAAAAGCATAAGAACAAATAATTGTTAGAAAATTCGATCTTATGTGCCTTAAGTTTTGAAGCAATATTAAATATTTTCATAATATACTCCCTCACATTTCCTTGATCTTTATACTTCATAGACATCAAGTAAGTCAAAAGTGATGTCATAACCTTAACATTTTTTAGTAAAATGTTTCTCAAATTTATCAAGGAAACCCTTAGTATGAGTAATATCTTTAGATTTGTGCTCCTAAAGAATTCTAGAATGTTGTACTTTATATTCATTAAACTCATGCAATTTGAACGAACTCACCTCTCAAAATCCCTTTTATGGGTGCTTTACCGCCATGAGAGGTGCGAGTTGTTCTTCCTTAGTGCAAGGTCTATGTTCATACAACCAAATACTTTATGTAAGTGTCTTTTCTATTCCTTGAAACTAGTTTCACTAAACATAAGCGTAGAATGTATTTAATGAGATATTGCGACAAAGAAAGATAAATTACCTAAATATAGAACAAAATAAGCAAATAAAATAAAAACAAGCCCACATAAATATTCATAAGTAAACAAATAAATTCAAAATAATAGCTAGTTCCCCTCAAGATACCAAGCACAACATTAATATCAAGTCTTTGGACAAGTAATATTAATGTAAAAGCGGTACTCTTGTTGTAGCAATCAAACATTGGCAATAAACTATGTCAAACAATAGATTAATCTTTGGACTAATGTATTGCTCACATAAAATACTTTATAATTGTCATACATTTATCGCCCAGATTGTCGTTGTAATTTCGCCAAATATTAATTTTCCTTTGGGCGATTAATAAACGCATGAATTACAAAAACCCATAATTATCTTAATATTTTAAATAAACTAATCTACACAAAAGTGGTCACTTTGGTGATATTATGTTTCAATTAATCCATTAAAATATTAGACATCCGAAGCCAAAATATAAATTTAATTGTTTCAAAATGTTTTTTCTTAATTTTATCTTTCAATTAAATTAAAAGATAACCAAAATAATAATAAATTTGAATAAAGGTAAACTTCATATCAAGATATAGGACACTCCATTAATATTTCATCTTTGGATAAAACATTAACTTGCAAGTGATATCTTTGTAGAGTAATCAAACATTGATAATAAGAATATGTCAATCAGAAATCTTCCTTTGGGCCGATTTATTGCTCACATATAAAACTTAATAATTATCACATATTTATTACCACGATTTGCACATGTAACAATGCTAATTATTAACCTTCCTTTGGACCGATTAATACTAACATAAACTGAATTACATGCACAAAACCTTCTATATTTTAAAATAAAATAATTTCCACAATAGAGGTCACTTTGGTGACTTAATGCTTCAATCAAATTATCTCAAAATATATAATATAACTATACCGATATTCAAACTTAATATTTGTACCAGTCAAAACTGAAATTTTTTATAACACTTAAGTTTCCGAAATAACCCAAAATAAGGTTGTCTAAATGGGGCTATCAGAATTCAAAGAACTGAAATCTTCGACTGTTTCTCAAAAAAAAAATGTCTTAAACCTTAAACATGCATTTACCAAAATCAAAGTCGAATTCAAAACATTCAATCTTTAACTAAAAGTAAAAAAAAATAGAAGTATCATAAAAATGAATAATTCATATATTGATCGCATGAAACTTTAATATGCACAATAACCTAACGATCAAAAGAAATAAAATTCTTGATCAAACCGAATAGAATATGAATTTCATAAGATTAATGACATGATTTCTGAATCAAAACCAAAACCATATAATCTAAAATATATATATCAATACCATTCTTAGATATATTAAGCGTAATTCATGACTGAATTTTATTCTAAATTTAAATCAAAATCTTCAACATCAATCCGTAACCATAACACATACGACTATTTTCTAAACTATGTCAAGACCATATTTTATTGTACGTGATAGTAGAACATACATGTCCACAGTTTAGAAAAAAAGAAAGTACTTTATCAGTAACGTCCCTAGCAATCATCTATTAAAGTATGAATAATGATTGGCTTTTAAAAACTAAAATCCAATAGCATAAAACATAACTGTTTATCGCATAAATAAAAGAGAATTTGAACCAAAGAGTTTCAAGCTAAACCAAGACTTCAACCACATAATACTAATATTCTCAAATTGCTGCAACATGATATTATCGTTAGTTGAATTCAACGTATTAATCAAATTAACACTTATGACGTTAATCTCAAGTAGCTGAAACTATCAACCCTAATAGGTTAATATTTTCTAATAGAAAATAAAGTGACAATTGAATCATTAATAACCATAGGGTGATACCAAACTCTTAAATTAATTACCTTCGAAAATTTAAAACAAACAATATAAAACCCTAACATGACGAATCAATTGAAATTATAAACCCAACAAGGGTTATTAACAGGTATGCACAAAGTCGTAAAGCTGCAAAATTCTTGAGATGAATGCCCCAAGAAATATTCGAAACCGTAAACACACCAAGGGTTTTAATCGATTAATCATTGAATCGACTGTAATTATCCTAAAAACTGAAAATTGTATTCATAAGGATAAATCAATTCAAAATAGAGAATATCGTTAGGTTCTCAATGATTCAACATGACAAGTCTCTGATGCCACTTGTAGGAATCAAATCATAAATTAAATATGATATCTAATACCCAAGATCTATCATGTCAAATCATCAAGAATAATAAACTGAATGCGGAAGCGTACCTGAATTAATCGATAGATGAAGACCTTGAATCATGAAGATCACCTAAAAGGTGGTTGAGATCTTCCAAGAAGATAGGTTAGCCCTTGTCGTAAAAACTCTCTGACGAGGACAAGAGTAATACAAGTTAACCTATTTCTTGGGGACCACTACCTCTTTATATAGTTGATTTAATAATCAACTATTAAATATTTATAACTCTGCCCCTCATCGAATTATAAATACATCTTATGGTATCTACACTTTTATTTCCATGACATTTTAATACCCATGACACGCCTAACATAATTGGTTACTTAATTTTGTGTCATACTTTAAAATAGCAATATACATTATACATATGTGCCCACTATTACGGATTTTAATCCAACACTTATATGATAAGCTTAATTGAAAAACTTGAATGACAAACATCCACAATAATTCAAACTCGAAACAACTCAGTCCTGAAATGATTTAAACCCAAAAGTGATTTGAACTAAAAATGATTGGAACTTTATAAATCTAAAACCTATGTTAATCTGACTGAATCTAAAATTAATCAAGGGTTTCAATTGACAAGTCCATAGATACTAGCATTTTTTTTCCAACAAAATTTTCATCAAAATTTTCTAAATTCGGAAAAGGGTCGTGTCTATTTGGATATGAATGCATCGAATTTGATGTTGTAAAGTTTGAAATCACTAGGGGATATTCCATCATGTTGCTTACGAGATGATGAATTGGGACGTTTAACACTTGCTGGCATGAATCCCCTAAGCATAGAAAGGCTCAAGGTGAGAAAAACTACTTTTTTTTTTTTAATAGTCTAAATGTGATTACAAGTTAGTATTTGTTCATACATGTTCAGACAAAACGATTGAACCCGAATCTTTTAGGATAAACATTATATGCTTTTCTACTTAAAAGAGTCAATTAGAAACAAGGCAATTTGGAACAACGATTACTGATATTGTGTGTTTTTTTTCTTTAGGTCTTTCCACCAGTAAGCAAATTGGATCCTTCTATCTATGCATCTCAAGAGTCAGCCTTAAAAGAAGAACATATCATATCTCACCTTAATGGGATGACTGTACACCAGGTATGGCAAAAGAATGTCTCACTCTACTTGTTTGATTATATATGAGGTAATAGAAGAGAATAAATTGTTATGTATCCAGGCAATAGAAGAGAATAAATTGTTTATATTGGATTACCATGATGTTTACCTTCCATTTCTCGACCGCATAAACACTCATCCGACCAAAAGAGCGTATGCAACTCGAACAATCTTTGTCTTGACCGATATGGGGTCTTTAAAGCCAATTGCTATCGAGCTCACCCTCCTGGAGACGAACCAGAATGTACCATCGAAACGTGTTGTCACACCTGCCGTCGATGCCACTAGATGCTGGTTGTGGCAACTCAGCAAAGCTCATGTCTGCTCGAATGATGCCGGTGCTCATCAACTAATTCAACATTGGTATTTGCAATCTTACTTAGCTCTCCATAATTGTATATATCATAAAAAATACTGAAATTGAATGATGAATTGTAAACAAGGAGTTGATGATTGCACAGGTTGAGGACTCATGCATGCCTTGAACCGTTTATAATAGCAGCGCTTCGACAACTAAGCGTAATGCATCCCATTTACAAACTTCTTCATCCTCACATGCGATACACATTGGACGTTAATGCACTGGGTCGACAACTTCTTCTTAATGCTGGAGGAAAAATTGTGACCTACCTTTTCACTGCAGAGTGTTCAATGGAGGTTTCTGCTTCTGTATATCGGAATTGGTGGCGCTTCGACATGGAAAGCTTTCCTGCAGATTTGATTCAACGGTAAAAACTTAACTTTCATCATTGTTTTTGACAATCATTCATCCTCTTCACTTCATGTCAGATTTCATTTAACTCAAATCTCATTTATGCTCAGAGGAATGGCTGTGCCTGACGCATCCAAGCTACACGGACTTAAACTACTCATCGAAGACTATCCATACGCAGCAGATGGCTTGCTAATATGGTCTGCAATCGAGCAACTTGTTAAAACCTATGTATACTGCTACTACTACTACCCTGAAGCAAATACTATCGAATCAGACTCGGAAGTTAATGCTTGGTACTATGAATACATCAATGTAGGCCATGCAGACATTCGTCATGCTAGCTGGTGGCCGAAACTCTCGACTCCAAACGATCTTATCTCCATCCTTACCACCATTATCTGGCTTGCATCAGGGCAACATGCGGCAGTGAACTTTGGGATGTACCCTTATGGCGGGTATTTTCCAGTACGCCCACCATTTATGAGGCGACTGGTGCCAAACGAACATGAGCCGGACTATGCATCTTTCCTTGCGGATCCAGAGGGATATTTCCTAGCATCATTGCCAAGTTTAGGTGAAATGCTACGCTATATATCGGTTCTTCACATACTTTCTTCACATTCAGATGATGAAGAGTATTTGTGAGATAGAAAAGACCTTTCAACTTGGAATGGGGACCCTGAAATTGTTGAGGCATTCTACAAATTTTCCATGGAAATGAAGAAGATAGAGAAAGAGATAGAAAAAAAGAAACGGTAACCCAAAGCTTAGAAATAGATGTGGGGCAGGGATTTCACCATATGAGCTACTTTTGCCATCATCTGGACCTGGAGTTACCTGTAGAGGAGTGCCTAACAGTGTGTCAATTTGAAGAAAGAAACTGTTTCATCCACCCCTTTTGCCAATTCCTGATATTCAAAGGTTTGTTTTTATTAATGTTTATGAATTTTACTTAGGATATGAGTATTTAAAACTTTCAACATTTATCAAATCAACAACAGTCAAATTGAGATTTATTGGCAAATTAATTACCTATAGAGGGTTTGGAAATTCGCGTAATAATTGAGTTCTGATGTAATTATGTGTTATTGTACAAACTTCATCAACCACTATAATTTCTGTCACTAAATTGAGTATAATTGGAGGTCCATCATAATTTTCAATTTTTAGGGGAAGTGAGAATTTGTGTAATTACAGAGGTAATTAGCTTATTCAATTATTATTGTTATTTTTGTTGTTGTTATCACATATAGAGGACTTTTTAAATAAAACTAATAAATTTTATTGAGAAATAATAATAATAATAATAATAATAATAATAATAATAAAATTTTATTTGACAAGGAATATGATTTATCAAAAGAATAATTTTTTTATATTTTTTAGTGGGGCAATAGTTTTGAAAAGACAGACAACTTATATGTTCTTTTATCTAGGGAAAAATACGATCAAGATGGGTTAATTCAAACCCCTCAGATAAACTAAGAACAACATTCATATTCAAAGTCCCTTTTTTACCATTAGCAAGAACTTATTTCAATTTTATACCATAAGAAATTCTAACAACCGTCTCAACTATAATATCAAGAAGTATCGTTTGTGAAACCTCAATATCCACTAATTTATTAGCTCAATGGAAATTCCCACATATAACTATAAAATGTTAGGAATTTAATAATTTATTAGGATAAACTCATCAACGTTATGAGCATATATATACAAATATAAATGCCCTATAATGTGTAAAGTAATATCCTACATTAACTGCATATTAGCGTTCTCTAAATAAAATAGATATCAACCTAATATTTATCCCATAAATTTATAGGTAAAAACTCTTTTTTTTCTGTGTATTATTCGAACATTTTATTGACAGCAAAAACTCTCTTTTTTTTTCGTGGAATAATGTATCTTTTATCTTGACAAGAGTATGAAAAAGAGGAATAAAATAGAAAAGGCTCGGGTTTTGTAATGGGGTGAAAACAAAAAACGGAAATAGGCCCAAAAGTGGCTAACTAGGGGAAATAAATGGGAAGACAATTTTTGGGTAGAAAAGTGACTAATCCTAAATGTCCCCATCACTTTAAAACATCATATTCAAACATGTAGTCTCGAAAAGCATTACATCACAAGTTCTAGAATGCTAAGAGTTAGTTTGGCACACTCAATGAAACACAGAGCAAGAATGAAAATATATGCTCATTAGGCTCAAAACTCACATGAGGTGTTATGTGTACTAAGTTATACCACATGTCAACTAACAAGTCAAGGAATGTCATATAAGATGAAAATCACTAGCCATGCCCATTATCTATCATGCATCTTAAATACCACTAAAAGTAAGATCTCAATTAATAACGATATCAAAGAGACAAAACAAAACAAAGGATAAGCAACAATAGGCTCCAACAAAGTATAATTAAGAGAAACTCAAAGTCAACCAATCGAATAAGCAGAAAAAGAATTTGATGCTAATTCTACCCCCTCACTTAAATCATAATGTCCCATTATGGAAAATAAAGCAAAAGAGAGGGAATAGAATACTTCCCGAGCTAATTACGGCCATGAGCCATGCCACGGCCTCGACGAGACGTGCCCGAGCGAAGGTAAGAGAGAATCTCAACGATGTCTATCTCGATGGTGTTGAGGCGCTCGTTCACATCCGACTATTGGTTCTCTCCTTGTGCTGGTTGTGGTGAGGGCCTTCAAAGGAAGACACGTGCATTCCTAGGCGTAGTGATCCCCAGAGGAACAATATAAGGGGCATCAACTGTACCAGCCAAGAGTCCCATTACATCCAAACACCACGTATCTAAAGCATCCATTGTAAAAGCATAAGTAAATTGTGAAGTATCAAATGTCAATGGAAAAAGTTGTGATGCAAGATGTGTAATATAAGGACCAAGAATCAGAGGGCGATAAGCTCGCACAACACGCTCAAAAGCGCGAGCGAACCAAAACTCTAAGTTTACCTTCATCCCGGCTTGTATACACCATAAAAAGAAAAGCTCAACCTTAATCAAACATGATGAAGTGTCGTTACGGCCAGAGTAGTTGTATTCTAAGAACCGGTGGATGTAGCAGAGAGCCAGACTATGGATATACTACTCTTTTGTTGTACGGGCATCGAATGTTACCCCTACAGTGGCAATAAGCGCTTCATAGGCCATGCTAGTGTCGAAATCTTGCAGAATCTCAAACAACGCAGTTAAATAGCCTTGATCCGTGACATCCATCACGAATCTCATAGAAAAATTAAAATCTGTAATAGACATCTGAAAATATTGTCCCAAACGGAAAGATATAACATCAGGTGAATTTACAGTAATAACACACTTCTGCCTAAATGAGAATGTAGCATAAAATTCGAAAACTAATTCATAATATGTGCTACATCATATTACAGGGTATAAAGACCAACCTATAGCATCAAAGTAATGCATAACATGTAACATACTCAAACCCCTTTAGTAGGATTAGGCATGTTACTACACAATACATATAGGTACCAACAAGAACAATTAGATTAGGACAAGCAAGTTCAATGAGATTCAAGTTTACTTAAATATCAAGTAACAAGTTTCAAACTTACTTGCTAAGAAAGTAAGTCTATCGAATGGGAAAAAGGGATGATGCATTCGATTTTAATCTACTCATATTAAGTCATTAGCTTACACTTAGGTAGTTATCAATCTATGTTTGGAAGGACATGATCAATTATGCATACTTTCAATGTTATATGAACATTTCAAACTAGAACCTAAGGTGACCAATAAGCTTTATACATTTTTAGGAGAATTGCCATTGTACCTATCTAAGTTTAGTCATCTTACATTATGTTGGATAGAAGCATAGCAAGCACATGAGATAGTCAAGGTTCAATCACTAATCATCATGCATAATAGTCATCTATGCACATACATGCCCAAAATGCAAACATTACACCTTAAAGGTCCTAATTTAAGTTAAGTTATACAAACCATACTAGATAATCATACATTTACATCTCTTAGGTGCCACCATCCTAGGAGTGCTATAACAAATTGAATACACACTTTTCAAGCAAAATATTACTTGAGTGAGCCTTGACTTCAAGATAGGATCTGATATTAACCTGTATCGTAGCAAGAAGACTTGATAAGCAAAGCTTAGTGAGTGAGTTTAAAGAATACAAGCAACCATACAAACAAGTCTCAACTATGAACCATCTAATAGATGGTATGGTTCCCCCATCAATAAGGAACCATTCAAATAACTATGTAAACAATACTAGATGCATTTGCTTAATTTTCAATCCAATATCAATACAAGGCTTGAAATTTAGACATGCTCAATCATCCAATTTGAATAACAATAGGCATAACATGTCATTTGAACACAATCAATGTCTCAAACTCAAGCAATCTCATATAAGCAATGTTCAAGCAATGTCTCAATATCAATAGCTCATTGTATTCAATTTTCCTTTACTATCAATCAATGTAATTCAATGGAGCAATAGATTCAATGTACATGAGGTATGAGTTCATTTTAAGTATAACCTTGAGAATCGATTACTCAGTCTAGATACTCGATTCCCCAACCAAACTGTCGCCAATAACAATAATCAATATGGTACAAAGTACCGGTCAAATCCCTCCTACTGTCGCTAATGACTAATAATAATACTTCCCTCATACTGTCGCCAGTTAGGGACCAATGTCCCAGACCGTAGTCCACCCCGATAATGAGCTCTATTGCCTCTATGGCATGCCAACTATATCTATGACCGACTCGAGACCAAGGCTTACAATAGCTATCACTTTTATTCAATTTCAAGCATGATTCGATTCAATGTGCACATTTAGTGCCAATATCCCCTTTCAATCGAATAAGGTTCAATGCCAATTCCAATATCAATAGTCAAGTAATCAATATTCCAATAGTCAATGAGAGTATGTCAATCAATAGTCATTAAACAATGAATTGAGTTACTTCTAGTTATAACAAACATGCTTCATTTCAATAGAGTTCAATTAAGCAAGAAGCATATCATGACAATCAATTTGTAATTCAAGCATGCTTCTCAATCAAGTAACCACTCAAAACTTCTCAAAAGAGCACTTACCTTGCTAATGCTCAATAGCAATCTCATTACACAATCTACACTAACAATCAATAAGTAATTCAAATTAGAAATGGACTTGGAGAGGTTACCGCCCTCTCCAAACTTTAAACTACATTCACAGGAATTTTTCGAGCTATTGATGTTCCCGGATCAAAACCCCTTTCCCTCTACTAGCTTGCTGATCTATGTGAGCCATTGTTTCCTCAATTTCCACTTGATCTATCATTACATATAATGCATAGTGTATTATGTAGGATCCATCAACCATTTAAGTCATTATCTGACTCCGTACATTCAAGCATTCAATTCAAAACATCAAGACTGTTGCTGCCTAGCAGCATGTGCACTACTTGCTTAAATGTTCATATCTTTTTATTCTGTACGTTAGAATTTTGAACTGTTTACACCGTTAGAAAGCTAACTTAATTGTCATTATAACCATGTAGGTCTTGCATTTTTATTCATTGTGAATTAGTACAGTTTTTTATTTAAAGGCAGGCCAAATTATGCCACTGGACAGTTTGCACTGTCATTAGAGATTAATCTCTACAAACTGTTTTATAACTCGGAATTCGATTCCTTTTGTTGTATACGAAACTAGACATACTTATGATTCTGTACATATAAGATTTACTCCCTAATTTGGTCTATGTGATTTTCTACAATTTTTTAAACTCACTGCCCGAAACAGAGTCTTCTGGACAGATTTCCTTAAGCTAGATTCTAGCTTCATTAATCACTTAGACAAGGATTCTAACATGATTGTTCAACATATATACTCATTCATACATGTCTAAGTCAGTCCAATTATGTGTCAAACCTATAAAAATAGGGCAATTGAGCAATATTTTCGAATTGGTTCACTAAGACATCATCTCACTAGAATTTCCAGCAACAAGAATTTCAATTCACATATCAATCATCCATTCTAATTATCATCTAAGTTTTTCCAGCAACTAACATAACAATTCACCATCAATTTGGTTAATGACATCAATTTCAAAAGCCATTCGATTCTAACGTGTTCTCACTAGACATATATACCAATTGGTTTAATATAAGAACACATACAAGACTCTTAATCAATTCCAATTTTTCTAGCTATCAATCCAACATTTCTTAAGCAAAACAAGTTGTTAGAATCACAAATCAAAGAGGAAATGTATGAACACTAAACATTACCTTAAAGTTGAACACAATTTCAAGCTCTACCACAATCCCCACATTGATTTAAGCTTGCATTTTCTCTCCTCTCTCTCTCAATGGTGTTTTCGGTGGGAGGAGGAAATGAAGAAGATGACAAACATTTGTTTGTTATTCTTCTAAGGGAAATCCACGTGGCCTCCTCACAAGATGCCACCATCAAGACCCCTAATTGGAGTCTAATTCACCATGCAAGCTAAAAATTTGCTCATTGTACTTTAAGGTCACCTTAATTAATCTCTTTCATTTCTTAATCTCACAATTCGGCCCACTAAGCACATTTTAGTCACTGCAATTGAGTATTCTTCTTTTTAATTCTCACAATTAGCTCCTTACTTCAATTCAATTAGGGCATAGTTTGACTAGATAATAAGTTTAATTAATGGTAACAATTTATAGGCTCGGTTTAGGGATATTACAATTCCCCCGCCTTAAAAAAATTCGTCCTCGAATTTACCTGAGGAGAAGAGATGAGGGTATTGCTTCCTCATAGTTGCTTCGGGTTCCCAAGTGGCTTCTTTTACATTGTGGTTCTTCCGTAGAACTTTCACCAATGGCACAGTCTTATTACGAAGTCTCTTGACTTCTTTATCAAGTATTTGGATTGGTTATTCATCGTACGATAGATCAGGATTAAGTTCCACCTCATCAGGTTCTAAAATATGTGAGGGATCCGATCGATATTTCCTCAACATCGATATATGTAAGATGTTGTGGATTCTGTTGAATTCAGTAGGGAGTGCTAGCTTGTAAGCAATTGGACTGATCTTTTCTAAGACTTCGAAGGGTCTGATAAATCGAGGGCTTAGTTTACCCTTCTTCCCGAATCTGAGGATTTTCCTCCAAGAAGATACCTTCAAGAATACGTAATCTTCCACTTGATATTCAATGTTTCTTCTCTTGAGGTTGGCATAAGCCTTTTGCCTATCAAAGGCCTCTTTCAGTCTACTATGGATCACCCGAACTTGATTTTTGGTTTCACGAAGCAATTTAGGTCCTAAGACCTTGTTTTCCCCCAACTCAAACCAGCATAGGGGAGTTCTACATCTCCTTCCATACAATGCTTCGAATGAGGCCATTTTGATAGAAGCTTGATGGCTGTTGTTGTAGGCAAACTCGGCTAATGGTAGAGATTTCTCCCAATCTTTACCGAAGTCGATAATGCAAGCTCGAAGCATATCTTCAAGCACTTGGATTACCCTTTCAGATTGTCCATCGATTTGTGGATTGAAGGCAGTGCTAAGGTTCAGCTTGGTTCCCATAGCTTTTTGAAGTGCCCTCCAGAATCGAGAAGTAAAACGAGAGTCCTGATCTGATATGATAGATCTAGAAACACCATGAAGTCTGATCACTTCTTTCAAGTACAATTTAGCTAGCTGTTTGAGGCTCATGTTCATTCGAACAGGTAGGAAGTGAGCCGATTTGGTGAACCTATCAACGATCACCCAAATAGAATTATTTTTCCTTGGCGATAGAGGCAATCCCGATACGAAGTCCATTGCTATACATTCCTACTTCCACTATGGCAATTCGATGGGTTGTAAGAGTGTAGTTGGTGTTTGGCCTTCACCTTCTGGCAAGTGAGGCACTTCGATACGAAGTCAACAATATTGACCTTCAATCCCGGCCACCAATAGACTTCCTTTAAGTCCTTATACATCTTGATCACTCCCGGATGTATTGAAAGAGGACTACTATGTGCTTCTTAAAGCATTTCCCTCTTAAGGATTGGATCATTGGGTACACAAACCCGATTCTTGAAGTAGAGCACACCATTCGATTGAAGTGAGAATTTAGTGCTCGGTTTGGAATCAATCTCTTTCAATATCTTCTAAAGTTTAGGATCATTTTGTTAAAGCTCTTTGATCCTCAAATTCAAGTCGAATTGAACTTGAAGTTCTGCCACATATCTCCGTTTCTTTAGGAGCTTAAAATGGGCATTGTTAGAATGGGACAAGGTTGGTTGGTCGTTGTTGACATTCGGCTGTTCTTCCCCCACAAAGACGACATTCAAGTTGTCTGTATAGCCAAAAATAGGCTGGAATATTAGCAAGGGTTGAACAGAATAAAAATTAGAGTTTACCTCTTCTATTGGATTTAGGGCCGCTAAGTGCATGGAGTGGGACGATGTGGCAACGTTGGGGTTGGATTGAGAAGATGCGGTAGCGTGCATTGAATGGAATGAAGAGGACGAAACCTGAATAGGGCTAGGTCCTCACTATGATCGTGGACCGGTGGCTGCACTTTGGTGGCGGTAAGAGCCAGAGGAATCGACACTTAGCATAGACTGAAAAGATAAGGACGATGGTTCTGGTCAGGGCTGTCGAGTGGTAGAAGGGTCGACATTGGCACATCTAGCCGATGACCTAGAGGTTCGGTTGACAGAGGATGAAGGGGAAGCAGTCAGGGTTGGGGCTTGTTCTGGCTCGGGTGGCTGTTGTGCGTTTGTTCGCCGCTATCGCGTTGCGTAACCACGAGAAGGAGGCGGCGGGGCTGGTTGTGAGTCAGAGTCACTGGGGATTGAGATGAATCGCGATGGCACGAATCAGCGTCGACCGCCGACTATGATCGGCTCTTGGGTCTGTGGAAGCTGGCGAGCTTATTTTTGCACCATTGTGGGGAAAATAACAATGAAGATGAAAGTTGGGGTAGGGTATGTGGCTGATGGAGAAAGAGTTTTTAGGTTTTGTTGTTTTGTGTAATCACGTGGGGGTGAAAAGAAAAATAACTTATGTTTGGAAAAAGTGTTGGTCAAAGGCGTCGAGCCCAAAATGAGTTTGAAAATTGAAAAATTTGGATAAAGTGATAGCCGATTGGATTGGAGTAGAGGAATGGTTCGGCTAATGTGGACCAAGGGATTAGTGAGGTTTGCTAATGTGAACCAAAATAAATTAGATTTTTAATGGGTTTGTTATTATTGGACTTGACTAACGGAATTTTAATTCTCTTTTCACCATCTATTCGGCCTTAAGGCCTGCTGTCTGTGCTAGCCTCCTTCGACTCTCCTTTCATCATGCATGCGTTATAGTTCAACAACAAATATCACAATCCCACCACTAACGTTCGATCCAAAATAGTGGCCACCTGGAAAATTAAAATAAAACAAATCATAAGACAAAAAAATTAAATTAAAATGAATAAAAATTAAGTAGACGAAAAATAAAATGGGTTGTCTCCCATTTAGCGCTTTATTTAACGTCGTTTAGCTCGACGACCTGGTTCAGACTACAGGTTCCTCCAAATTGAATTCCTCGACTAAACCAATCGGGGCGTTTTCATAATACGATTTCAGCCGCTGACCGTTAACTTTAAACTGCGCTCCCGAGTCATTTTTTACTTTAATCGCACCATGAGGAAAAACTTGAGTAACTGTAAAGGGTCTGAGCCACTTTGATCGTAGTTTACTTGCAAAAAGTTTAAGTTTGGAATTAAATAACAAAACTTTTTGGCTGATAGAAAAAGACTTAAAAGCAATGTTATGATCATGAAAATCCTTAGTTTTTTCTTTAAATATCTGAGCGCTATCGTAAGCGTTTCTACGATTTCCTCAAGTTCCTGGATGTGCAATTTGCGCACTTCACCGACTTCATCCATTTCCACATTATATTGCTGCACTGCCCAATACGCGCGATGTTCCAATTCAACCGGAAAATGGCACAGTTTTTCAAAAACAAGGCGGTACGAGAACATTCTAATGGGACCTTTATACGCAGTTTGGTATGCCCATAACGCATCGGTTAATTTAACACTCCAATCTTTATGATCCGGCTTTACAATTCTATCAAGTATTGATTTAATCTCACGGTTTGATACTTTCGCTTGCCCGTTGGCTTGCGGATGGTAAGATGGTGCAATTCACTGAGTCACTCCAAACTTCTTCATGAGAGCATCAATCACTCGATTAATAAAGTGCTTTCCCCTATCTCTTATTATTGCCAGCGATGTGCCAAACCTGGAAAAAATGAAATCTTTAAGAAAATTAACCGTGGTTTTGGCATCATTATTATGGGTAGCCTTAGCTTCCACCCACCTAGATACATAATCTACAACAAGAATTATGTAAAAATTTCCAAATGAAGAAACAAAAGGACCCATATAATCAATTCCCCATACATCAGATATTTCGCATATATAAATGGGGTTAAGTGGCATTTTATTCCTACAACTTAAATTTCATACATGTTGACATCTTTCACATGATTTACAAAATGAGTACGTGTCGTGAAAAATGTTAGGCTAGAAGAAACCACATTCAAGAATTTTGTGCGCAGTTCACTTTGGTCCAAAATGACCGCCACATGCGTAAGAATGACAAAAGTTCGGGAATGAATTTACCTCATCTTCGGCGATACATCGCCTAATTACCTGATCTGAGCAATGCTTTCAAAGGTATGGATCGTCCCAAATATAAAATCGGGATTCTCGCTTTAGTCGGTTAATTTCAGCTCTCGGTAGATCTAGTGGTAACTTACCTGTGGCCAAGTAATTGACCATATCTGCGAACCATGGTGTAGTTTTCTGTGCCATCATCAACCTTTCTTCGGGGAACCCATCTTTAACCGGCAGTTCAGATACGTAAAGGGGAATGCGACTCAAGTGATCTGCTACGAGGTTTTCGTAACCCTTTTTATCCTTAATCTCCAGATTAAACTCTTGAAGAAGTAAGATCTACCAGATGAGCCTCAATTTTGCCTCCTTTTTGCTCATCAAACATTCAAGGCTGCATGATCAGAAAACACAGTAATTTTAGTGCCAAGCAGATATGATCGAAACTTTTCTAGAGCAAAAATAATAGCAAACAGTTCTTTTTCCATTGTTGATTAAATTTTCTGGGCTGGATGTAATGTGCGAGATGCGTAAGCTATGACATGTGGCTCTTTTCTGATTTTTTGGCCAAGAGTGGCTCCAAAACTTGTATCCGACGTGTCACACATTAGCTTGAATGGATATTCCCAGTTCGGCAGTTGAACAATTGGTGTTGTCACAAGTTTTCTTTAAGTACATCAAACGATTCCTTGCATTTCTAATTGAAATCAAATACTTTGTCCTTCTGGAGTAAACTGCATAACGGTTGTGCTATCTTCGAGAAATCCTTGATGAACCTACGGTAAAATCCTGCATAACCAATAAAAGAACGAATATCCCTCACAGTTGTGGGGTAAGGAAGTGAACGTATAATATCTGTTTTCGCTTTGTCGATTGCAATACCGTTAAAAGAAACTATATGACCTAGAAATAACCCTTTGTCATCCATAAAATGACATTTCTCATAATTTAGCAGAAGATTAAATTCTAGGCATCGTCGAAGTACATTGGTCAAATTTAAAAGGTATTCATTAAATGAACTACCGTATACGGTGAAGTCGTCCATAAAAACCTCGATTCCTTTCTCGATGTAGTTTGAAAAGATGCTAAGTATGCACCTCTGGAATGTCACAGACCCGTTACAAAGACCAAAGGGCATCCATCGATAGGTGAAGGTGCCGAAAGGGCATGTAAAAGTCATTTTTTCTTGGTCTTCCGGTGCCACTGGATCTAAAAAAACATGAAAATCCATCAGGGCAGCAATAATGAGATTTATCGGCTAAATTTATATCATTTGATCTATAAATGGTATTGGAAAATGATCCTTTCGTGTTAATGAGTTCAACTTCCCATAGTCGATGCAGACTCTCCATCCATTCTGTACTCGTGTTGGAACTAACTCACCTTCCGAGTTTTGGATTACTGTACCTCTGGTCTTTTTTGGTACCACGTGGATTGGACTGGCTCATTCACTATCTGAAATTGGGTAGGTTACATCTGCATCAAGGAGTTTCTGAATCTTTTTTTCACTACCTCCATCATTGGTTGGTTCAACCGGCGCTGTCCTTGTCTGGAGGGTTTTGTCCCTTCTTCAGCTTTGATCTTGTGCATACAACCGATTGCCTCTTTATGTGTGTGTAACACCGTTACTAGGTCGTCTTCCTCTTCTTTGGACATTTTATTAGAGATAATTACCGGTAATGTACATTCTTCTCCCAAAAACACATATTTTAGGTGATCCGACAACTGCTTAAGTTCGATTTCTAGTGCTTGCAAAATTGAAGGTAGAAGCTTAGATCTTGATGGCGCAAGGCTTAATTAATTATTAATTAAAAAATATCTTCAAACTCCCTGATGTCGTCTTTAAATTCCTCAATTTCTCTGCACATATCAATAATGAAGTTAGTCTCAAAATATTCTTCAACGACAGGTTCAATAATATCAATAAAGTTTAAACTAGCAACATTATCAGGGTATCTCATTGCTTTGTAAACATCGAACTTAAAAATCCCACCATCGAATTCCATTGTAAGATTTCCGCTTTTTACATCAATTTTCGTATGTGCTGCGCTTAGAAAGGGACGGCCGAGAAGAATTTCTGAAAAAGTGTTGGACCGATCGTTTTCCATGTCTATTACATAAAAATCTGCCAAAAAGATGAGGTCATTTACCTTTAATAGAACATTATCGAGAAGTGTTTCCGAGTATATTACAGATCGCTCAGCTAGTTGTATTTTCACCTTTGTATCCTTCAAGGGCTTAGCAGACAGTGAATGTAATAACCCATTTTTGACTGGGCCTAAACTCAAAACCAGATCCAAAAAAACACAGTCTTATAATTATTATTCCCAAATACATGACCCAAATACAAATAATCGGGCCCATAACCCAAACCCATTCAACCTAATTACCAACAGTTGACCCAATAGCCCATTTACATAACGCGACCCAATACCCATTTAATGCAAATTACCAGAATACCCTTTACCCAATTATTACCTAAAAAACCCTAAAATAATAATAACCTAATACCCTAACCCTTCATCTGCCGTCGAACCTTCATTTCCCGCGCGTGGCCGCCACATACGGCTCTTCAACAACCGCGTGGTCACCACGCAGGTCACCCTAGCCCACCTCCGTCCTGGCTGCCGCTTGACACCCTGCTCCACCGCCCAAATCTGCGAAAAAGCAAAGAAACTAAGGATTATTATCCTGAAAATTATGACATTCGGGCAAATCAACATAAATGAGGGGTTCTTTTCATATTTTTATATGTGTAAAAATGGGTATAAAAACCCATACATGCATGTAATCGAGGTATTTTTTTGGTCAAGAAATAAAAAGCAAAAAAAAAAAAAAACTTTCAGATCTAAAAAAGGAATTCAATATCCATAGTTTCAAAGCAAAAAGGTAAATCCTTAGTTTCTATTCGAATATAAACACTAAAAAAGAGGGTTTATGTTATAAACTAAATGAAAATGGGCTAATTACATGCTTAGTACCCCCGCCCCTTTTATTCTTTTGTTTTGTCTCTGTCGCATGGTTTAATTTCACTATTGGTCCTCCTGATTTTTCTAGTTTTTAATCTGGTCCTTTTTGTTTCATTTAATCATGTTAAATTAAATAAAATGGGTAAATCGCGCGATAGCTCCCTCCGCCCCAAAGCAGTTTTTGTTTCTACCTCTTCGCGTGGTATAATTATTTCTTCGGTCCCTCGTGTTTTAAATAGCTTTGCAATTCGGTCCTTTAATTGCTTTCAATTTTGGTCTTTTATTCTGTTTCTTTATTCTTTTAGTCCCTTATTATTATTATGTTATATTGTAAATTATTGTCATGTTATATTCTTATTATTGTTGTTATTATATTTATTATTATTATGTACAATCTATTTTATTCAATTACATTAGTAAATTGTGTAATAATATATTGTTAAATAATGTTTATATATGTTCATGTTACATTTTAATTTTACATACAATTTCGTTTATATATTGTTGTAATTTAATATTCTGTTTCGAATTAATTGATCATGCATATAACTGTTGCATATAGTTTTAGGCCTTATTATCCCGATATTCTATTGGGAGTGGCATCCCCCTCTCCGGGTGTCATCTCCTTTGACTACCGTGGATATCGAGGTGATTTTAAACTATCATGCATAAATGCATTTTAGGAATTAAAATTTAAATTAATCTGAAATTTTGTTTTCCTTAATAAATACAATGTGAACCTTTAGGTACCAAATTTGAGCGTTGTGGGGGTGCTAATCCTTCCCCATGCGTAACCAATTCCCGAACCCAAATTTTTCTCTGGTTTTTTTTTCCTGGTGTCTGGTCTACCTAAACCAAGTGACCAGTGGCGACTCCAAATCTATACAAGAAATGACTTTTGGCCCAAAAAAATAGTCGCTACAGCTTGGCGACTCCGCTGGGGACTATATTTTTTTTTTATAAAAAAGGAGTTAAGACTTAATTTGGTTCGCATCGTAATTATTACGAAAAATAAAACTTCAATTTAATTTAATTTTTAATTTCTAAAACTTGTTTGCTAATTGCGTATGTTTGATATAAATGGCATCATGTATTAGATTCAGAACCCTTAAGTGGGAGAAATAACTTCGCTTCATGTGGTGTTCACCTCCGTATAATGTTGTAATTCACTTCCGGAATCCAGTTCTTATATTTCGTGAGGTTCACGCCTCCGTATGGTATAAGGGTCTTATTCCCCCGAATCGATATCCTAGCAACAATTCGGGTACCGTTTACTTTAGAACTCAACCCCATATAGTGGACCGTAAGAACCTACCCTTTTTAGAGCCATGTTGGAATGCTGTCCGTTTAGAAATAACCCTTCTAGGTTATGCTTTCTATGTATTTTATTTTTTTCTTCTACATGTTTTGTACTTTTAATTGATTACTCTATGTTATTATTTGCTGCTTAATTTATTTAATTTTTATTATTCAACAAATTCATTGTATTGACTTTTTTTCTGTGGTTGTTTCTTTTTCCTTTTCTTTTCCTACATTTAATTTGCATGTCATACAATATATAGGCATTGATTCAAGAAAAGTCCATTTTAAAAGGCGTTCGACATGGAAGGGAGGTTCAATAAAATCAAAAGAAATAATGCTGAAGTATGGGGATGGTCTGAACGGATGCAGCTAGAAAAAAGGGACAGCTTGACAGCAGCATATGTGTCAGAGGTTATCGAGCCCACTTTGATTGTTTCATATTAGAATGACCTCCATCACTGAGAGAAATATGGTAGAGTTAGGGTTCAGATATAAGGGAAGCCTTTGAACAGGAATTTGGTGACATAGCTCTCCTACTAGACGTGCATAATGATATGCATTTATTTATAGCCTTAACACAATTTTGGAATCCGGGATACTGTTGCTTCAATTTTGGGAAGGTGGACATGACTCCCACAATCGAGGAGTATACTGCCCTGCTCCGTTGTCCGAAATTCAACGAAGGAAAGGTCTACATCAAACCCAAAGACTAGCCACCTTTCCTACAAAGTCTAGTTGACATCACCGAGATGAGCAAGGAATGGTTCCAAGGAAAGATTGCGAGAAGAGAAAAGACTGACTGCATAGCTTGGGCACATATCCGAGAGTTAATCCATCAACACCCTGATCCACTGAAAAAGAGGTACTTGTTCGCTTTCAGCATTTATGGGATGGTCATCTTTCCAAAAGCCTTAGGGAATATAGATTACGCCACAACAAATTTGTTTAACAAACTTAAAAAGGGCATTAATCTAGTACCAGCTATTCTAGCAAACTTTTCGGTCACTATCCGCATACAGGAAAATGGGAGAAGGCAAATTTTTGGGGTGTGTACCACTATTGGAAATCCGGATCTGAAGTCACTTCTGGGACTTGAAATTTTCCTATCAAATATGCCTCACCACTTTCTCTCCAATAAAAGTCTTTTTGGAAGAGTATCAAGCCAAAGCTATGATTGAAGATCAATGGAAGGCCGCCTTTCGAGGCCTCCGAGATGACACTGTTAAGTGGAAGGTACCTTGGTTAATCTTGACTGAGTTCCTCTACCGTTGTGGAGAAAACGACTGGGTACCATTACCCAAAATTTAGGGAGGAACTGGATATTGCCCCTTGCTTGTATCACGCCAATATGGTTCGATACAGTTCATTCTTGCTACTCAGGGGTTGAATACTTCTGACTTTAAACACGAAGGTGACGACTATAAAGCAATGGTCTAGAAAATGAATCGCTATTGGAAGAATATTCACATGATTGAGGTCTGTGATTCGCCGATCACTCTAGGTTATGAGCAATTGAGACTCACTCGGGTCAATGATATCATTCCTTCTGCAAATCAACAAAATGTTCGACCCTTGAAAGAGTACATGAATGGCGCTCATTCTGTTTTGGAGAAGGCTAAAAGGGCTCATGAAAAAGAGGCACGCGCCTTAGAAAAATGCATATTTGAACTGGAAGCGGCAAATTTTTTACCTTCGGTAGATATGGAGAAGTACAAGCGGCAAGGGAAAGATATCTTGAAATAAAAGAAGATACTCGAAAAAGACCATGAAGAGTTGAGGGAGGATTGGAAAGAACTGAAGCAAAATTTTCTAAGGCCCGGTCTAGGTACCACTACCAAAGAGGTAACCACTAAGCTTCTAAAAGAGAGAAAAAGGGCTGATTGCTACGCTCGAAAGTATGAAGCTAGCCAGAAACAGATAGGAAAGAAGATAAAATAGTTAGAAATTATAACTCAAGAACTAAGAGCTCAGAATAAAGAATTTGAATCCCAAATTATGCAATTGGAGGGGCTTTTACAAGAATACCACAACCGAGACAATGCTGTTTGAGAAGAAAATGAGGTTTTAAAAGCAAGGGTGACCGAACTCAAAGATGCCCTTCGTGACTGCAAGGAAAGACTCATCTCTTTTGAAGGAGCCCTATAGGAAGATAACCATCGAATAGTGTACGAACTTCAACAAGTTGGTCAGTTAATTCGAGACCAACATAGAGCAATGATTAACATCATGGCACAAGCATAAAGGGTGGCCCGACACGTCCAGGTTTTGGCAAGAGAAGCACATGAACTGTGCACGCGTGTTAGTCTAGGGACAACACTAGGAGCCTGAGTACATGCTTTACTTCAATAAGTCGAGGTCTTAGGAATAGAAGCCAGACACTATATGTAATGCGTTATCTCTGCTTTTTGTAATAAGACATTTTTATCTAATTAAAGTCTTTCTAAGGACTATCTATGAATCAACGCCTCCATTGCATTCATTTTGACATAACATAACATTTAAATGTTTATTTTGTATTATATTTTGCATACATTACTAAGAATAATTGATTTAATTGTGAAAAATATCATGATAGAAAGTTTAATTCAATTTGTAATCATTCTGCATCGATACGGTACTCGTTTGCAAACAAAGATAATGGAAGATATAGTAACCAACCTAGAACAAGGCCATAGGGACCTTGAATCTCATTTTGATCGAACCGAGCAAAACATCAACGAAAAGGTTGCCCAGCCACAAGCAGTAATTTTGGCTCAAATAGCTCCTTTGCTTGGTAAAGATAAGGTTTTAGATGACACCGTTGAAGAACCATAGGGTACTGTGACTACATCTCATATTAGGGTTCAGTCGGAGACATCGATACCCCAAAGGAGAATATACATTAACACTACTGGAACGCCTGTTAACCAGCAAGAAAGGGAAACTGTGAAACAACTGATTGATTCGGAGATGGTCCATGAGGAAGAGATACCAAATCTGGACATAGTGGAAAAGATTAGAACTAACTTGGAAAGCAAAAATGAAGAAAGGTTTTGCCTCTTTGTAGAACAATTTAGAGCCATGCTAGGGGTAGGCGAACATTGGAGTGAGGCTAGCCACTTGAGCCTCATGTCAAATTTAGTTATCCCGCTAAAATTTAAAACACCGAATTTTGATAAATATGACGGAACCACTTGTCCTTCCTCTCATATAACCATGTATTGTAGGAAGATGACACCCTTTATAAAAAATAAGAAGCTGCTGATCCATTGTTTCTAGGATAGTTTGACTGGGTCGGCAATCCGTTGGTATACGCAGCTTAGTAGGGATAATATTAAATTGTGGAAACACCTTTCCAGGGCCTTTGTTGAACACTACAAGCATGTTTCTGACATGACCCCCAGTCGAGCTATGTTGGAAGGAATGGAACAACGACAAAATGAATGTTTACGCCAATACGCCCAAAGATGGCGTGACATAGCGACCCAAATTCATCTGCCCATTCCGGAACATGAGATCACTCCTATGTTTGTAAACACTATGAGAGGAGCATTATTTGACCGCCTGATAAACAATACCGCCCAGAACTTTGCTGATTTGATAAGGACTGGGGAATCGATTGAAGTAGCCATAAAAAAAGGAAGGATTGATACTGGGGAAAATTCTCGAAAGCATTACAAGAAGAAGGATAATGAGGTAAATTTCGCCAGCACCTGCAATGCCCCTACAAACTTCACTATTTCTCAACCACAAGCTTTTACCGGGAACACACAAGGCTTGAATAAGAAATAAGATAGAGCCCCCAAGAAGGAGAAGAAGAAGATATCTTTTACCCCACTGCCGGTATCATACACTGAGTTGTATTCTCAGTTGTATAAGGCCGACTTGGTTTGGCCATATCATGTCATGCCATTCAAGCCCCCTTTTCTTGCATGGTATGATGAAAAAGCTCACTGTGACTATCACGCTGGCGCCCCAGGACATACGACGGAGATCTGTATTGCTTTTAAGAAATTTGTCCAGAATCTGATAAATACGGGGATTTTAAAGTTTGATGACCCAAACGTGGCCGCTAATCCCCTACCAAACCATAGAGGGCGTAGCGTGAATATTGCAAGAAAGATATGGGCCCTACTACGAATACCACAAAAAAGAAGGGCATGAGATCCAAAACTGTGAACAGTTTAGGCAGTTGGTCCAAAAGATGATGGACAATAAAGAAATTAAGTTTTTTGAGAAAGTTGAAGGGATGAGAGAGATGGACGTATGCACATCAGACAATCCTAGTGTCAAATACAGCACGGATCGACCTTTGGTCATCTCATCTAAGCCAAAGAAGAATAGCTCACCCCGAGTAAGAAGTACAAAGATGGCTCCCAAGATTATCATCTTAGCTCCAGCCCCTTTCTTGTTCAAGAACACGCATAAAGTTCCTTGGAATTATGCCACTCATGTTTCTATGCCAGAACCACATGTTGAAAAAGAACTCGTACAGAAGGAGGATATGGATGAGTCAGAAACTGAAGCTGTAAATGAAGTAGGACATTTCACTAGATATGGTTGATGTTACTCGCCAGAGACTTCGAAGGCCGCCCAGACTGTGAAGGAAAAAAATGCAGAAGTTGAGCCTGAGAAAGTATTCGGTGAGGAACCACCCCCAAAAATAAACGAGCCGGTGACTGAAGCACAAGATCAAGAATTCTTGAAAATTTTAAGTCATAGTGAGTATAGTGTTGTTGAACAACTTCGAAAACAACAAGCCATAATTACAGTACTTGAGTTACTCTTAAGCTCGGAGAAACACCGTAATGCATTGTTGAAGGTGTTGAATCAAACGTTTGTCCCAGATGATATTTCTGTAGCCAAGCTAAACTGAATAGTGGGTCACATCGCTGCAGATAATTATATCACGTTCAACAACGATGAAATTCCAGAAAGAGGAATGGGGTCCACCAAGGCGCTAAACATCACTACCCATTGCAAAGGGTATACTTTGCTAGGTGTGCTCATTGATAATGGTTCTGCACTGAATGTGTTACTGTTGGCTACTCTCCAGAGGTTACCAGTCAACAACTCACACGTGAAACCGTGCCATAATTTGGTGAGAGCTTTTGACGGAACTCAGAGAGACGTAGTGGGAAAGGTTGAGATACCCTTACTGATTGGGCTAACAGAGTATGTCATTAACTTTGTGGTGATGAACATTAAGCTGGCGTACAATTGCTTATTAGGAAGGCCTTGGATTCATTCTCCCGGTGCCGTTCCTTCATCACTTCATCATTACTTCGGTGACTTCGATGCTCCTTATATCCCTCCTGATGAAGATGCTTTGGAGTGTTCTTTCCGGGCTCTAGAATTTGCAAACTTGACTTTTGTCGCGGAAGGAAGTAAGATCCCTCACCCCAAATTATCTAATTGTACCAAGATGACCGTTTGGGAGACCCTAGGATGAAGGGCTAAAGCTGGAAAAGGTTTGGGAAAGAACTTATAAGGAAGCTTACGTGCAAAAGGCGTCATCTTCAAAAAAGATTGATACGAGCTTAGTTATAAGCCTAGTATGCTGCAAAAGAAAGAAGAGTACAGAAAAGGGAAGAATTAAGGAGAGCCAGGTTCAAAGGAGAAGAAATCCTATAGAAGCTGATGCTTTTTCCTCATCTAAGAGATAACTTGTTGTTCGGTGGAATTGTCAATGCCGAACAAAAGGTGCATGAAGCTAATCAAGAGAATGACAGGCTCAATGATAAGGAGATGTTCAGTGAAGCACTATAAGGGATGTTGGTTAACATGGTATCAGAGGATGAAAATGTCAATAGGTTTTTGACCGGAATCCGCCCTTGCTTCCCAGGGGAGGCACTCAATAATTGGAGTAGTATCGACTTGCCTGTAGTTTTTAGGACTGAATCAGAGTAATGCTCCGAACCAACCCTTTTGCTTTTGCTCGCAAGCATTAGGGATCTTTTGTAAAAGGGCTACTATGTTAACTTACTTGTGCAATGAAAAGGATGTTTTCTACGTTTTATCAAATAGCAAACATTTCCCACATCTGTTTTATATACATAATGCATACAAATAACATTTATTCTTTGTCCAAAACACGCATTTTTTTCTTCATGCAGGGTCCTTACGTTTGACTGTATGAATGATTCTGAATCTAACCCCGAGGTAGATTTTGAACAGCCTATGTTTTCGACGAAAATAGATGAATGAAAAGATGAATTAGAATATGAAGTCCCGGATGAGTTGGTAAGGTTAATGGCAAACGAGGAAAAGCAAATCCTATATCACCAGGAGGAAGTAGAGATTCTTAATTTGGGATCCGACGAAGATAGGAGGGAAGTGAAGATTGGCACCACCATCTCCTTAAAGATTAGAGATGATTTGATAGCTCTACTTCAAGAGTTCAAAGACGTATTTTCTTGGACTTACTAAGATATGCAGGGCTGAATACAGACATTGTGTTACATAAGTTACCAATGAGGCCTGGGTGTAAACCAGTTCAACAGAAGCTCAGAAGGGTGAGGACCGATATGTTGTTGAAAATTAGAGAAGAAATGAGGAAACAATTTGGTGTTTGTTTTCTTAAAGTTGTCAAGTACCCAGAGTGGGTCGCGGATATAGTCTTGGTACCAAAGAAAGACAGGAAGGTGCACATGTGTATTGATTATAGAGATCTCAATAAAGCAAGCCCAAAAGATAATTTTCCTTTACCCCATATTGACACTCTAGTTGACAATATAACGAGGCATTCATGGTTCTCTTTCATGGATGGCTTTTTGGGATACAATCAAATAAAGATGCACCCAGAAGATATGGAAAAGACTACATTTGTGACCGAATGGGGCACATTCTGTTATAAATTAATGCCCTTTTGACTTAAAAATGCTGGGGCAACTTATCAAAGGGCCATGTTGACTCTCTTCCACGATATGATGCACAAGGAAATTGAGGTGTACGTGGATGATATGATTGCTAAGTCTCGAACTGACGAAGAACATATTCAGAACCTAAAAAAGCTATTCCAAAGATTGAGAAAGTATCAATTGAAGCTCAACCCTGCTAAATGCACCTTCGCAGTGACATTTGGAAAACTCTTGGGATTCGTGGTTAGTAGAAAGGGAATTGAGATTGACCTTAAAAAGGTGAAAGCTATTCAGAATCTTCCACCACCTCAGACACAAAAAAAAGTCTGAGGCTTCTTAGGAAGACTAAATTATATATCTCGTTTCATCTCCCAATTAACCGAAAAGTTTGATCCTGTCTTTAGGCTGCTATACAAAACAACCCAAGAATATGGGATGAATAATGCCAAGAGGCTCTAGAAAAGATTAAGAAGTATTTTATGAATCCCCCAAATCTAGTGGCACCAGAACCGGGTAGACCATTGATCTTGTATCTAATATTTTACGAGAATTCAATGGGGTGTGTAGTGGGACAACACGATGAGTTTGGAAAGAAAGAAAGAGCTATCTACTATTTAAGTAAAAAGTTCACCGACTGCGAAGCATGGTATCCACCAATTCAGAGATTATGTTGTGGTTTAGTATGGGCTACTAAAAGGCTCAAGCAGTACATGTTGCATCACACCACCTGGTTGATATCCAAATTGGACCCGTTAAAATTTTTGATGGAAGCACTGGCACTCACTAGGAAGATGGCCCGTTGGCAAATGCTGTTATCAGATTTTGACATTGTCTATGTAAGCCAGAAAGCGGTAAAAGGGAGCGTTATAGCTGATTTTTAGCAAGTCGTACCTCAGATGATTACGAGTCCTTGAACTTTAACTTTCTCGATGAGGACTTGATGTGCATCACTACTAAAAAAGAGACTGCACTTAAGGAGAAGTCATGGAAGTTGTATTTCGATAGAGCATCCAACGCCCGTAGTCATGGAATAGGTGCAATATTGATCTCCCCAAATAATGTCTATTACCCTTTCACGCGCAGATTAGAATTCTTCTGTACAAACAACATAGCCGAGTATGAGGCTTGTGTTATAGGATTACATGCGACCATTGAGAGGAAGGTCAAGATACTTCAAGCTTTTAGAGATTCGTCTCTGGTGATTTATCAACTTCACGGAGAATACGAAACAAGCTAGTTAAATATTATGATTTGATCCAAGAGCTGATTAAAGGGTTTGAGAAGGTTAGTTTTACCTACCTTCCAAGAGAAGATAACCAGATGGTAGACGCGTTGGCGACCTTAGCTGCAATGTTTAAAGCAAGTACAAGGGCAGAGATGAGACCAATACAAATCAAACTTTTGAAATACCTGCATATTGTTGTAGTTTGGAAGAAGAAATGGATGGAAACCCATGGTACCATGCTATCTTATTGTATATCAAATTCCAAGCCTATCCTAAAGAAGCAAGCGAGAACGATAAGAGGACTCTTAGAAGAACGGCGGCTGGGTACGTCCTAGATGGTGAGGTCCTGTACAAGAAAGACAAAGATCAGGTGTTGTTAAGATGTGTGGATGCTCGGGAAGCTAAGAATATTCTTGCAGAAGTGCATGAAGATTTGTGCCGGGCACACGCCAATGGCCTTTTAATGGCCCGAAAGATCATGAGTATGGGTATTACTGGTCAACCATGGAAGGAGATTGCATTGACTATGCTAAGAAATGCCATAAATGCCAGATATATGCTGACAAGATTCATTCTCCGCCACTACCTTTGCATACCATGAACTCACCATGGCCATTCGCAATGCAGGGTATGGATGTTATTGGACAAATTCATCCAAAATCTTCCAAATGGACATCATTTAATCTTAGTGGCTATTGACTTTTTCACTAAGTGGGTAAAAGCAACATCCTACACCAGTATCACAAGGGTGACAATTTGCAAGTTTATAAAGAAGGAGATCATTTGTTGATATGGTTTGCCAGGAAGAATCATCACTAATAATGCTTCCAATTTAAATAATGCAATGACGACAGAGGTGTGCGAGCAACTTAAAATTATGCACCATAATTCCACCACTTATCACCCTAAGATGAATGGGGCAGTGGAAGCAGTAAATATGAACATCAAGAAGATCATAGCTAAAATGACAAACACTTTTAAGGATTGGCATGAAAAGTTACCATTTGCTCTGTTCACCTACCGAATGTCTGTACGTACATGGACAGGGGCAACACCTTATTCGCTGGTTTATGGTACAGAAGTAATACTACCCATTGAAGTAGAGATCCGGTCACTTCTAATTTTGAACGAAGTGAAGTTAGATGAAGCCAAATGGATACAGACTAGGTTTGATCAGCTAAATCTCATTTAAGAGAAGAGACTGAGAGCTATCTACCATGGTCAAATGTATCAAAAGAGGATGATTAGGGCTCATGACAAGAAAGTTCGCCCAAGAGAATTTTGAGAGGGGGATCTAGTGCTTAAAAAAACCCAGTCAATTCATAGTGACTTCCATGGGAAGTGGATGCCAAATTGGGAAGGGCCATATATCGTTAAGAAGGCCTTTTTTGGAGGGGCGTTGATCTTAACAAAGATAGATGGAAATGAGTTGAGCTATCCAGTAAATTCAGACTCGGTCAAAAGGTATTACGCATAAAGAAAAAAGAAAAAAAATAGAAGAAAAAGAAAAGAAAAAAGAAAAAAGAAGAAAGACGAAAAAAGAAAAAAGAAAAAGAAAAAAAGAAAAAAAATAAAGAAAAAAGAAAAAGAAAAAAGAAGAGAAAAAAGGAAAAGAAGAAGGGGGGTTCAAGATGAAAACCCGAAAAGGGCTTCTTGAAACCAATGAAGCATTTGAGTTGAAAACCCATAAGGGTGGCTTAAATGAATTTTGAGATTAGGCATCCAACAGAAAACCCTCTCGAAAAATATCGATGCTCTAGAGAAGAGCCTGAAGCTAGGATTCTACCTCTGACGCTGGGCTCAAGTGTCATTCATGCAGTGAATACCTGGGATTTTGTATCACCTTTTGTTTTCTTTTGTCTCATGTTTGTCATGATTTTTTTGAACTATCTTGAATTTACTAATAAAATATTGTTTTACCTCTTTTTTGTTTTCTTAAGTAAGTTAACATAGATTCTTGATAAGCAAAAGATTTCTTGGCATTACTACGTTTTAGTTCTAGCCTACAAAGTGCAGGTGCTTTGAGAGTAGAAATGACCTCGGTACGAAGGTTTCTATATGCCACAGTGCACCCGGAAGAGAATCTCATGTGATACGTTTTCAAAACGCGCCATGGTGAGACAAAAATTGTCATCTAAATTCAAATTTGTCCAAGAAAAGTGAGAAGACGAAAACGACAAGAACATAAGAATTTCGGGGCAAAAACTCAAGAAGTGGCCAAGCAAAGAAGAAAAGAAAAAGAGAGAAGACGAAAGAAAGGAAAAAAGAGAAGAAAAAAGGAAAAAAGAAAAAAAGAAAAGAAGTCAAGAGGTTGAACCTGTATGTGAGATGGGGTATCGCTACCACAAGAAAGAATGAAGAGAAGAAAAAATCAAGGAAATCTACATCACCTAATTGAAACAAAAATGTCAGAATGATCTTGAGATATCATCACCCATGTGTCATATAGATAGACATCCCTAAGCCTAGGAGCATGCTAACTCATAATTTTTTATATATCATCATTTTCTTGATAGGTATTCATGAATCAAAGGGAGATTAGATTTGCGCGACCGAGCAAGCAGATCTTAACAAAGAAGCAAGAGTCGAGTCTGATTAGGATATTCGATTAATGACGCTTAGGCAATCAGAAATTGGGGCATCATTTCAATCATTTTTGTCCTTCAGCCTTCGAAAAAGTAGTAAGAATTGTTGATACTTGTGGCATTAGAGAACAGACTGCTGCTGATAGAAAATGATTCTATATAGGAAGAATTCATGACCTTAAGATGAAAAGTTCTATATAGGGAGAACTACTAGTCTTAAGACTTTAGGGTAAGAAGTTTGAAGTTCTACGAAGGAAGAACTTATGGCTTCAGGATTTAAAAGCAAGAAGTTCTATATAGGAAGAATTTGCAGCTTGAAGAATTCACCCCAAAAAGAGCGAAAAGTTCTATACAGGAAGGACCTACAACTTAAAAGATTTTGAAGCAAGAAGTTTTATATAGGAAAAATGTCTACTATAGGATTCTAAGACAAGGAGTTCTATATAGGGAGAACTCTCAGTTTGAAGAACCCACTAGGACACAAAAGGCTCTATATAGGAAAAACCTGCAGCGTTGATAATTGAAGGCGAGAAGTTCTATATAAGGAGGATTTGCAGCCCAAAGATTTTGCCAAAGATAAACTAAATTCTGTATAGGAAGACTTCATTTCTCCAAGGCTGCAAGTAGAAGATGAGGGAAGAATTCTATATAGGAAGAACCGGCGACCTCAAATTTCCAGTTTTAAGATTATGTCTCCACAACAAATCCTCTTGTTTTGAAGATTTTACCACCGATAGCGGTTGGACGAACCAACAGAAGCCTAAAGAGCAGGCGGTGGCCAGAGAAAAGAAGCTCGGACCCACCCAAACAAAAATGGTTATTCTTTTGTCTTTACTTTATTCCTATTACACAACAATGAGCAAAGAGGGGCAGCTATAATAACCTATTTTTGACTGGCCATAAACTCAAAACCAGATCCAAAAAAATACAGTCTTATTATTATTATTCCCAAATACATGACCCAAATACAAATAACCAGGCCCACAACCCAAACCAATTCAACCTAATTACAAACAGTTGACCCAATGGCCCATTTACATAACCCAACCCGATACCCATTTAACGCGAATTACCAGAATACCCTTTACCCAATTATAACCTAAAAAACCCTAAAATAATAATAACCTAATACCCTAACCCATCATCTGCCATCGACCCTTCATTTCCCCGCACGTGGCATCGTCGCCACATGCGTCACCCTATCCCACCACCGTCTTGGCCGGCGCCTGACACCCTACTCCACCGCCTAAATCTACGAAAAATTAAAGAAACTAAGGATTATGATCCTGAAAATTATGACATTCGGGAAAATCAACATAAATGAGGGTTTCTTTTCATTTTTTAATATGTGTAAAAATAGGTATAAGAACCCATACATGCATGTAATCGAGGTCCTTTTTTTTGGTCAAGAAATAAAAAGCAAAAAAACTTTCAGATCTAAAAAAGGAATTCCAGATCCATAGTTTCAAAGCAAAAAAGAAGGTAAATCCTTAGTTTATATTCGAATATAAACGTTATAAAAAAGAGGTTTTTTAGTCTTACCTTTGGTTCGAATTTGAACCGTCGCCATCGCCACCCACGACCGAGGATGAACGACCGATGAACGGTTCTAGCCAAGCCCCAATCGTCTTCACTTTTGATTCTTAGATTCGAATGAAAAAAGTGGTTTGTTATCCTAGGGTTTGAGAGCCTAAAATGCAGAGAAATAAAAGGGGGGAGAGGACGACTAATCCTAAAAACAATGAAAAAGTGAATCTAGAGGGTTAAGTTTATGTTATAAACTAAATGAAAATGGGCGAATTACATGCTTAGTCCCCTACCCCTTTTATTCTTTAGTTTTGTCTCTGCCGCATGGTTTAATTTCACTATTGGTCCATCATGATTTTTCTAGTTTTTAATCCGATCCTTTTTGTTTCATTTAATCCTGTTAAATTAAATAAAATGGGAAAATCGCGCAATAGGTCCCTTCGCCCCAAAGCAATTTTCTTTTTTCGCCTCTCCGTGTGGTATAATTATGTCTTCGGTCCTTCGTGTTTTAAATAGCTTTGTAATTCGGTCCTTTAATTGCTTTCGATTTTGGTCTTTTATTCTGTTTCTTTATTCTTTTAGTCCCTTATTATTATTATTAATATTATTATTATTATGTTATATTGTAAATTATTGTCATGTTATATTCTTATTATTGTTGTTATTATATGTATTATTATTATGTACAATCTATTTTATTCAATTACATTAGTAACTTGTGTAATAATACATTGTTAAATAATGTTTATATAGGTTCATGTTACATTTTAATTTTACTTACAATTTTGTTTACATATTGTTGTAATTTAATATTCTGTTTCGAATTAATTGATCATGCATTTAATTGTTGCATATAGTTTTAGGCCTCATTATCCCGATATTCTACTAGGAGTGGCATCCCCCTCTCCGGGTGTCATCTTTTTTGACTATTGTGGATATCGAGGCAATTTTAAACTATCATGCATACATGCATTTTAGGAATTAAAATTTAAATTAATCTGAATTTTTTCCTTAATAAATACAATGCGAACCTTTAGGTACCAAATTTGGGCGTTGTGGGGGTGCTAAGCCTTCCCCATGCGTAATGAACTCCCGAACCCAAATTTTTCTCTAGTTTTGTTTTCTGGTGTCCGGTCTACCTAAACCAAGTGAACAGTGGCGACTCCAAATCTATACAGGAAATGACTTTTGGCCTAAAAAAATAGTTGCTACAGCTTGACGACTCCGCTGGGGACATTATATTTTTTTATAAGAAGGGAGTTAAGCCTTAATTTGGTTCGCATCGTAATTATTATGAAAAATAAAAATTCAATTTAATTTAATTTTTAATTTCTAAACCTTGTTTGCTAATTGCATAATGTTTGATATAAACTGACATCATGTATTAGATTCAAAACCGTTAAGTGGGAGTAATTACTTCGCTTCATGGGGTGTTCACCTCCGTATAGTGTTGTAATTCACTTCCGAAATTCAGTCCTTATATTTCGTGAGGTTCACGCCTCCGTATGGTATAAGGGTCGTATTCCCCTAAATCGATGTCCTAGCAACAATTCAAGTACTATTTACTTTAGAACTCAATAGCATATAGTGGACCGTAAAAACCTACCCTCTTTAGAGCCATGTTGAAATGCTGTCCGTTTAGAAATAACCCTTCTAGGTTATGCTTTATACATATTTACTTTTTTTTCTTGTACATTTTTTGTACTTTTAATTGATTACTCTATGTTATTATTTGCTACTTAATTTATTTAATTTTTATTATTCAACAAATTCATTGAACTGACTTGTTTTTTTGTGGTTGTTTCTTTTTCCTTTTCTTTTCCTACATTTAATTTGCATGTCATACCATACATAGGCGTTGATTCAAGAAAAGTCCATTTTAGAAGGCGTTCGACATGGAAGAGAGGTTCTGTAAAATCAAAAGCAATAATGCTAAAGTATGGGGATGATCTGAATGGATGCAGATGGAAAAAAGGGACAGCTTGACGGCAACACATGTGTCAGAGGTTATCGAGCCCACTTTGATTGTTTCACATCAGAATGACTTCCATCAACTGAGAGAAATATGGCAGAGTTGGGGTTCGGATATGAGGGAAGCCTTTCAACACGAATTCGGTGACATAGCTCTCCAACTAGACGTGCAAAATGATATGCATTTATTTAGAGCCTTAACATAATTTTGGAATCCGGGATACTGTTGCTTCACTTTTGGGAAGATGGACATAACTCCCACAATCGAGGAGTATATTGCCCTGCTCCGTTGTCTGAAATTCAAAGAAGGAAAGGTCTACGTCAAACCCCAAGACCAGCCGCCTTTCCTACAAAGTCTTGTTGACATCACCGAGATGAGCAAGGAATGGTTCCAAGGAAAGATTGCAAGAAGAGAAAAGACTGACTGCATAGCTTGGGCACATATCCGAGAGTTAATCTATCAACACCCTGATCCACCAAAAAAGAGGTACTTTTTCGCTTTCAGCATTTATGGGATGGTCATCTTTCCGAAAGCCTTGGGGAATATAGATTACGCCACAAAAAATTTGTTTAACAAACTTAAAAAGGGCATTAATCTAGTACCAGCTATTCTAATAAACTTTTCGCTCACTATCCGCATACAGGAAAATGGGAGAAGGCAAAATTTGGGGGTGTGTACCACTATTGGAAATTCGGATCTGAAGTCACTTCTGGGACTTGAAATTTTCCTATCAAATATGCCTTACCACTTTCTCTCCAATAAAAGTCTTTTTTGGAAGAGTATTAAGCCAAAGCTATGATTGAAGATCAATGGAAGGCCGCCTTTCGAGGCCTCCGAGGTGACACTGTTAAGTGGAAGGTACCTTGGTTAATCTTGACTGAGTTCCTCTACCGTTGTGGAGAATACGACTGGGTACCATTTCCTAGAATTTGGGGAGGAACTGGATATTGCCCCTTGCTTGTGTCAGGCCAATATGGTTCGATACAGTTCATTCTTGCTACTCAGGGGTTGAATACTTCTGACTTTAAACACGAAAGTGACGACTATAAAGCAAAGGTCCAAAAAATGAATCGCTATTGGAAGAATATGCACATGATTGAGGTATGTGATTCACCGATCACTCTAGGTTATGAGCAATTGAGACTCACTCGGGTCAATGATATCATTCCTTCTGCAAATCAACAAAATGTTCGACCCTTGAAAGAGTAAAGGAATAATGCTCCTTCTGTTTTGGAGAAGGCTAAAAGGGCTCATGAAAAAGAGGCACGCGCCTTAGAAAAATGCATATTTAAACTGGAAGCGGCAAATTAATTACCCTTGGTAGATATGGAGAAGTACAAGCGGCAAGGGAAAGATATTTTGAAATAAAAGAAGATACTCGAAAAAGACCATGAAGAGTTGAGGGAGGATTGGAAAGAACTGAAGCAAAATTTACTAAGGCCGGTCTAGGTACCACTACCAAAGAGGTAACCACTAAGCTTCTAAAAGAGACAAAGAGGGCTGATAGCTACGCTCGAAAGTATGAAGCTAGCCAGAAGCAGATAGGAAAGAAGACAAAAGAGTTAGAAATTATAACTCAAGAACTAAGAGCTCAGAATAAAGAATTTGAATCCCAAATTATGCAATTGGAGGGGCTTTTACAAGAATACCACAACCGAGACAATGCTGCTCGAGAAGAAAATGAGGTTTTAAAAGTAAGGGTGGCCGAACTCAAAGATGCCCTTCGTGACTGCAAGGAAAGACTTATCTCTTTTGAAGGAGCCCTGTAGGAAGATAACCATCGAATAGTGTACGAACTTCAACAAGTTGGCCAGTTAATTCGAGATCAACATAGAGCAATGATGAACATCATGACACATGCATAGAGGGTGGCCCAACACGTCCACGTTTTGGCAAGAGAAGCACATGAACTGTGCACGCGTGTTAGTCTAGGGACAACACTAGGAGCTGGAGTACATGCTTTACTTCAAGAAGTCGAGGTCTTAGGAATAGAAGCCAGACACTATATGTAATGCGTTATCTTTTCTTTTTGTAATCAGACCTTTTCATCGAATGAAAGTGTTTCTAAGGACTATCTAAGAATCAACGCCTCCATTGCATTCATTCTGACATAACATAACATTTAAATGTTTATTTTTGTATTATATTTTGCATACATTACTAAGAATAATTGAATTAATTGTGAAAAATATCATGACAGAAAGTTTAATTCAAGCTGCAATCTTTCCGCATCGATACTGTACTCGTTTGCAAACAAAGATAATGGAAGACAGAGTAACCAACCTAGAACAAGGCCAGAGGGACCTTGAATCTCATTTTGATCGAACCGAGCAAAACATCAACGAAAAGATTACCCAACTACAAGCAGTAATTTCTGCTCAAATAGTTGCTTTGCTTGGTAAAGATAAGGTTTCAGATGACACCATTGAAGAACCAGAGGGTACTGCGACTACATCTCACATTAGGGTTCAGTCCGAGACACCGACACCCCAAAGGATCGACGATCTCGAATTTCCAGTTTGAAGATTATGTCTCCCCAACAGATCCTCTTGTTTTGAAGATTTTGCTTCCGAGAGCGGCTAGATGAACCAACAGAAGCCTAAAGAGCAGGCGGGGGCCAGAGAAAAGAAACTCAGACCCACCCAAACAAAAAATGGTTATTCTTTTGTCTTTACTATATTCCTGTTATACAACAATGAGCAAAGAAGTGTAGCTGTAATAACCCATTTTTGACTGGGCCTAAACTCAAAACCAGATCCAAAAAATACAGTCTAATTATTATTATTCCCAAATACATGACCCAAATATAAATAACCGCACCCATAACCCAAACCCATTCAACCTAATTTCAAATAGTTGACCCAATAGCCCATTTATATAACCCGACCTGGCACCCATTTAACGCGAATTACCAGAATACCATTTACCAAATTATAACCTTAAAATAATAATAACCTAATACGCTAACCCTTCATCTGCCACCGACCCTTCATTTCCCTGTGCGTGGTGGCCACGCACGGCTCTTCAACACCCGCGTGGTCGCCACACGCGTCACCCTAGACCACCACCGTCTTGGCCATCGCCTGTCAACCTGCTCCACCGCCTAAATCTGCGAAAAAGCAAAGAAACTAAGGATTATTATCCTGAAAATTATGACATTTGGGCAAATCAACATAAATGAGGGTTTCTTTTCATATTTTTATATGTGTAAAAATGGGTATAAAAACCCATACATGCATGTAATCGAGGTCATTTTTTGGTCAAGAAATAAAAAGCAAAAAAAAACTTTCAGATCTAAAAAAGGAATTCTAGGTCCATAGTTTCAAAGCAAAAAAAGAAGGTAAATCCTTAGTTTCTATTCGAATATAAACACTATAAAAGAGGGGTTTTCAGTCTTACCTTCGATTCGAATTTGAACCGTCGCCGTCGCCACCCACGGCCGAGGATGAACCACCGATGAACGGTTCTAACCAAACCCTTATCATCTTCATTTTTGATTCTCAGATTCGAATGAAAAAAGTGGTTTTTTATCTTAGGATTTGAGAGCCAAAAATGCAGAGAAATAAAAGGGGGAGAGGATGGCTAAACCTAAAAACAATGAAAAAGTGAATCTGGAGGGTTAAGTTTATGTTATAAACTAAATGAAAATTGGCTAATTACATGCTTAGTCCCCCTCCCCTTTTATTCTTTTGTTTTGTCTCTGCCGCATGGTTTAATTTCACTGTTGGTCCCTCCTAATTTTTCTTGTTTTTAATCCGGTCCTTTTTATTTTATTTAATCCTATTAAATTAAATAAAATGGGTAAATCACGCAATAGGTCCCTTCGCCCCAAAGCAGTTTTCGTTTCTGCCTCTCCGTGTGGTATAATTATGTCTTCGGTCTCTCGATTTTTAAATAGCTTTGCAATTCGGTCCTTTAATTGCTTTCGATTTTGGTCTTTTATTCTGTTTCTTTATTCTTTTAGTCCCTTATTATTATTATTATTATTATGTTATATTGTAAATTATTGTCATGTTATATTCTTCTTATTGTTGTTATTATATTTATTATTATTATGTACAATCTATTTTATTCAATTACATTAGTAAATTGTGTAATAATATATTGTTAAATAATGTTCATATATGTTCATGTTACATTTTAATTTTACTTACAATTTTGTTTATATATTGTTGTAATTTAATATTCTGTTTCGAATTAATTGATCATGCATATAGCCTGGTATTCTATTGGGAGTTACATCCCCCTCTCCGGGTGTCATCTCCTTTGACTACTGTGGATATCGAGGCAATTTTAAACTATCTTGCATACATGCATTTTAGGAATTAAAATTTAAATTAATCTGAATTTTTTTCCTTAATAAATACAATGCGAACCTTTAGGTACCAAATTTGGGTGTTGTGGGGGTGCTAATCTTCCTCATCCGTAATCAACTCCCAAACCCAAATTTTTCTCTGGTTTTGTTTTCTAGTGTCCGGTCTACCTAAACCAAGTGACCGGTGGCGACTCCAAATCTATACAGGAAATGACTTTTCGCCCAAAAATAGTCGCTACAGTGAGTTACATAGAGAAAGGGGCATAACGTTAATAGAAGCCCCTAAATCACACATTGCACGTTTTATACCAACATTACCAATTTTTCAGGGAATGGAAAACATACATTGGTCCTTCAACTTTGGCGGTAGCCTTTGCTTAAAAACTGCGGAGACGTGTTCTCTCAGATTTACTTTCTCGATTCCGGTAAGCCGTCTTTTATTACTGCATAGATCTTTTAGGAACTTGGCATACCGTGGTACTTTTCAGATTACATCAAGGAGTGAGATACTGATTTCCACTTTTCGGAACACATCCAAGATCTCATTCTCTTCAGCTTGTTTGTCTTGCTTTACCAACCTCGATGGGAAAAAAGGTGGTACAACGTAGGGAGAGAGAGTAGAGGATGAACCTGATGTACCATTCTTGGTGGGGGATTGCGCTTTCTCCTTGTCTTTCTTTTGGTTGTCTTCCTTCATGGCTTTTGGTTCGACAATGGTGCCACTTCGGAGTGTGATGGCATTGATGTTTTCTCTTGGGTTTGGCTCAGTTTGAGAGGGTAGTTTACCTTGAGTCTCGAGTTGCCCTACTGTCTGGGCCAATTGGATCATTTGCTTGTCCAAGTCTTGTAGATGGGTCTCAGTGCGGTTCTAAAACTTCTCTTGAGATATTGTCAAACATTCAACGATGGACTCTAAAGATGACTTCGGCTACTGATAAGGCTGTCTCTGCTGGTATGCTTGATTTGGTCTTTGGTTTTACGCGTAATTGATGTTCGAATAATCTTTCCATCCCGGGTTGTATGTATTAGCACTGGGATTGTATTGTCTCTTGGGAGGACCGGGAAAATTACCCATGGCATTTACTTGCACAACGTCCTACTCTTGTATCATCGGACAACAATCTGTTGGATGTTCTGGACTCGTGCATATCCTACAAAGTCTAGCTGCACTTCTTTTGTCTGCAACAAGGGACTGAACTATGTCAGCTAGTTTGTGAATTTTATTCTCTAGAGAAACTGTACTTACCTCGTGAACTCGTCGAGGGGGTTCACTTGAAGGGTGAAATTGCTGGGAGTTAGCGGTCATCATAAAAATTAAAGTTCTTGCCGCTGTTGGGTTCATGTTCACAAGTGCCCCTCCACTTGCTGCATCGATCATCTTCATTTCTATCGGAGATAGGCCTTCGTAAAAATTCTGAAGAAGTGTTTGTTCTGATAGCCCGTGTTGTGGGCAATTTGCGCACAACTTCTTGAATCGCTCCAGTAGTCGTATAAGGACTCGGTATCCTTTTGTCATATACTCAAGATGCTCTGCCTTAGTTCGCTCGCCTAAGAACCTGTCAAGAAAAAGCTGAGCCATGTCAGTCCAAGTTGTAACCGAGTTGGAAGGTAGGTCAAATAACCAATATTTGTCAATATCAGCTAAAGAAAAAGGAAAAGCACGAAGTTTTATTTGGTCTTCAGACACTCCCTGTGGTTTTGTACTCAAACAAACCATATGGAATTCCTTGAGGTGTTTGTGAGGATTCTCACTGGGCAAACCATGATAAGCTGGTAGAAGTTGTATCAAGCCCGTCTTGAGTGCGAATGGCGTTTCGCCATTCAGGAATGTAATGGACAAAAGCTGTTTCTTATCCGGTGCCATGACAAGTTGGCGAATGGTTTGGTCATCGTTCGCCTTTGAAGTCTGTTCGTCGTTAGTGTGCTCGAAATGTGTTTCAGTTTTGGAGGATAATTCTAGATCACGTTCAAGTTGTTGTTGTCGCATTCTTTGCTTCTTTTCCTGAAGTTTCGGTGTGTGTAGTCTTCGAGCTAATGCTTTAATCTCCAGGTTAAAATCTACTAATTCGCTCGGATTCTTCCTGTCATAAATGAAAAACAACTATATTAGTAACTTTGCCGAAGTCCTCGACAATGGCGCCAATTTGAAAAGTGTCGTATTTTGTCAAATAATTTAAGCCTTAATCTCAAAATAAATAAATAAATATAAAGCGTAGTATAGAGAAGAAGGTGTCGGTCCACATGGACTAAGGAGTTTCTGATATAGGGTGGTTCTAATTCTGACTGTTGCAAGGTTGTTTAGTGAATGAGGGGTTTTTGATCGAGAAAACTAAAGAATAAATGTAAAATGAATGCAAGAATAAATTAAGTAAAATAAATCGATTGGATTAATTAGCCTCAAGCTTTTGTTCCGCTTCAATTCAAAATGATCATCGAAAAGAATTTTTATTCCAGATACATGCCGGTTACAGTCTACAAGGCTCAACCCTTGTAACTTGTTATTCTCTTCGGTAAACTGATAATCTAAAATCAATTTTTAGATTTCAGTTTTTTGGCTAGACTAACCACGACTATCGCCGTTAGAATAAAACAATTTTTAAACTTGGAAAAACCTGACTCAGACTATGTTGTATCGATGAGAATCGAATCCGATCTCAATTTCCCTTAGCGAATCCGTCGCTAAGTGTGTTCATAGAAAGTCGAAACCATGACTATCGTTGATCCTTCCTCCCAAATGTAAATCTCAACAACAATCAAGTCAATGCTATCTTTTTGAAAGTGAAAGCGAAAAGATTTTAATAGAAAGGCATATTGCTGATCTAGGTTTTTAAAAAATTGAGAATGTAAAACGAAGTTGGTAAGTGCTTTTTAATTCTCACAAAGTGAATTGATGCTTTGCTTTTAGCCTTTGGCTAATCAAAAAATTTAGCTAAGCATGATTATGGTAAAAATCAAACTTAGCATTTTAAAGTAAATAAAAGCTTTGAAAAATAAGAACGAAAGAAAAGGAAATTTATAGAACTTTTAAAAGCTAGAACAAACAAAGAATGAAGGATGGTCTTTCTAGCTTACCCCAATGGGGTATTTATAGTATCTTAAAACCCTAAAATTACCCTAAAATGATAAAAGATAAATCCTAAAAATATTTAAATTAAATACAAAAAATAATCCAAAGTTTAAATTTTAAATCCGTCTAATAAGCTATCAAAATGCGGCTGATAAGTATCACCACTGCTGACCTCATCTTCTAGAATTACTGGCCTGGCGTCCAGTGAGCCTTTCATGCCCACTAGCCCAGCCTTGACTCCAGATAGAAGTTACAAAATTTTGCCTCTTTTAAGTGTGTTTTTCCAGAATTAAAGGCCTCCACAAAAACACATAATAAAGTCCAAATCAGCTTCATATCCTAACCATTAGAGGCATAATCGAAGATGAAATAGTGACCATTTTAGCTACTTATCAATCAACCTAATATTTATCCCATAATTTATAGGTAAAGTACACGAATGGTCACTAAACTATTTTAAAAATACAAAATGGTCATCAAACTTTCAAAAGTTACATAATGGGCATTAAACTTTAGTTTTTTCTAGAAAATAGTCACTCAACTGTTAACTTCCATTAACCAGGTGACATGACAGTTACGAAAATTTGTATAATAATACATTTGATACTCAATATTTACAAATTCAATCAATTTAGACATAAATAATGATGGTTAAATTAGGACTAATTTGATTGAATATGTAAATACGAAAGATTAAATGTGCTATTTATTCAAGATTTTTTAACTGCCACATCACTTAACGACAATTAACGGCTCATTGACCATTTTATAACAAAAACTAAAGTTTAATGTCCATTATGTAACTTTTTAAAGTTTGATGACCATTTTTTTGTATTTTTCAGAATAGTTTTGTGACCATTTGTGTACTTTCCCATATTTGTAATACTCCTTACCGAATCTTTCAAAATTATTTTTTGCTAAAAAAAAAACTTTGTAGTAGTGGTAAGCAAGGTCGAACCCACAAAGAGCGATGTTTGATTAATTTTATTAAAATAAACAAGAAAATCAATAACGGAGAATTGTATGATGCGAATTAAATTAAAAAACTAAATTAAAATAAAACAATTGAAAATAAAGATAATTTAAAATATCTAGCCAAGGTAAATCGTAGAGTTTTAATTCATGACCCGACCACTGAGTTCAACATATGGCAATCCAAATCTATCTTGAATAGATTAGTTATAGCTACCTTGAAGACTACTAAGTGTGAAAAAGTACTATATTTTATACCTTTTTACTTAGAATATTGTTTAGACTTAAGCCCATTTAGTTGCATTTTTAGTTATTCATGTATAAATTTGTAGTTCGTCTATTTATTGGGCTTGACCTTATGTTTTGCTATTTTGTGGAGAAATCGCTGTTGTTTTATTCTTTTTGTGCAAGAACGAACTGTCGAGCCAGTTGTCGAGCGGTCCAGGGCAAGTTGGAGATAAAAGCAAAATTTAAAAGACTTATCACTTATCCTAATCACATTGGATAAAATCTAAATTTAAATCGAGAGCTATTGTAGATAAAGATGAAGAGATTATCCCGTCTAATTCAAAATTCAAATGGAGATTTTCCCTCTATATAAATGGATCACATCTTCAACAACAAACAACGAGGAGGATCGGATCGAGAGTGAGATCAAATCAAAGAAAGGATGGATCAAGGAGGAGTTCGACTTCTCCGAATTATTTTACTCTTTTTATCTTTTGATTAAACCGATGTCTAGGTTTTTATCTTTGTTGATTTCTTCTAACCCATCCATGAACGAAATCAATTAGCTTGAGTTCTTGGGCTTATGATATTTGTGAACGAATGATTTGTTTTTAGTTTTTAATTCAATATTCGGTGTTTTTCCAATGTTTTCTTGTCATTATAATTTCAAGTGAAATTAGGAAAGGGGCTTGAATGAGTCCATTCATCTAGGCTCATGAGAGTTAGATTCACGAAACGATTGGATATGGTTTCCATTGAAATAACCATTGGTGGAAACTAATTCACCTTAAGGATAAGGAGTGAATTTTAGTGACTAAGAAGAGTTTACTGATCGATGATATCCACCCAAGGTTAACACAAGGATGTACTACCGAGGCTTACATAATCATCATTTCTTTGGTTAGGATTAATTCGAAGGCATTGAAGACCACAATGTCGAACATCGAACGACAATTAATTGCCACGAAAATTCTACTGGCAATTGCATCATTACGCTCAATAACCCATCCTACTATCTCAACTCAATTTCCTCTTTCAATTATCAAATTCCTTTAGACTTAGTTTATTTTACTTGTTTATTATCACCATCTATCACCCTCAATTTAATTCCTTTTTAGTGTGAGAAGCTAAAAGTCAAGTTTCACCAATCCTTGTGGAGACGATCTTAATCTATACTATTACTTGCGACGAATATACTTGCACCATTTGTGTAACACTTAAATCACACAAGTTTTTAGTGCCATTGCCGGGGATTGACAATAACGACTTTTTTTTAAGTTCTTGCACTTTTCTTTTTATATTTCGTTATTTGTTTCAAGGGGCTCACATTTTTGGTTTTGCGTCTGTGTATGACTAGAGCGAGATCAACAACACAAGAGTACGCATTTGAACTGGAGATTGAATGAGTTATGTTGCGTGCTGTGATGCACTATAAATGATACACAAACGGTGCAAGTATACACATCGAACAAGTAATAATAGTGATAAGTAAGATCGTCTCCACAGGGATTGGAGGGAATTCAAGTAAAGCTTAAGCACTCAAAATAAAAATTGAGAATTGTATAAAAGAGTTGATATGAGCAATTAAAAGAAATGTTGTAGCAAAAACTATATTAAAAACTGAGATTAAAAGATAAGACTATGAAACGTCCCCACACATGTGGAAACTCTCAACTAGGATGAAAGCTGGGTTTATTGAGGAATCCTATGCCATGTCCTTTTGAATGATTAACACTTTCCAGCTTATATGATGCTCAACAGAGTTTTAACATGTGTTTCTAAATTATCTCTAGCAAAAAACTAATAGTAAGAATGCTAAAGCAATACCTCTCAGAGTGAACCCTATCATAAAACTATCCTTGAAGTTCTACCCCTTTTAGTTGTTGAAACTCTATCTTTATCTCTAAGGTGAGTTAGGGTTTAGCTTCTCAGCTCAACCTCATTATCCACGTAGATTTAAGCTTAACTCTCTCGACCATTAAGCATCAAACAAAGGTAAAGGCTAACTCTCGAAAGCTCTTACAAACCTAAGGCAACAAAATAGTAAACAAAACATATATAGAACTGGAAAATGCTTCAACCTTCATTCAAACAAGAAAAAAAATCATCCAACAATAAACCCAAGTCACTTAAAGTTAGTTCATGGCGAGACAAATAACATCCAAAATCATGCGTTTAATACAACCCATTTCAGAAAAAGTATGGAAAGATAAGAGCAACTAAGAGTAAAAAGAAACTCCCGAGCCACCGTGGACTGCCGTGAACTACCTTAAGCTTGCTGCTTCTCTCAAAGGTCAGCAAGTTCTTCCCTTGGAGCTTCAATAATGGAAGACACAATGAAGGAGAAGAAGAAGAGTGGCCGCCTCTTACTTTTTCTCTTTCTTATCTCATAAAGGCTCCCTCATAAATGTGGGTGTCCTATTTGTAACACCCTAACCCGGTTTAAAACAAAACCGGAATCGAGAATGTCACTGCAAAGAAATTCAGGAAGACATGAACCATAAACTAAAATTTCTAGACAAGATCGAGTCAGACTAACAAAAAAATTTGTTATACTTTTATTTCAATGATATGCTAAGATCATTCAAAATTTAAAACTTCTGTTAAGATCTTAACAAAGTAGGCCAAGTTGATTAGGAAAAAGTTCAATGATATGCTAAGATCATTCAAAATTTAAAACTTCTGTTAAAATCTTAACAAAGTGGGCCAAGTTGATTGGGATAGTTCATTTGAGCATAAGATACCTTAATACTTCTGACTTATTTACTCCATTGACTTCGTTATTCCAATAACCATTTTACTATGAGCTAATATTTTAAGAAACAAGTAAAATCTGAAGGTCTCATTCATAAATCCATTTCAATTAAGAGGAGACAACAATTTACAATACTCCAACTCATGGAATTTCAATTAACATGACAATATTTAGCTCAATAGTTAAACTCCAATTAAAGTATTGTTCCTAGGCACTGATCTCTGACTTGGGGCATGTTATAGATTACTATGGCTTATACATAGAAACCCCTTAAGAATCTTTCCACCTAACAGGGGTGGTTTTAATCATTCAAATAGTCAAACAAGAACCTCAAAGGACTTAAGTAAATCTAAGAACTTAACTCAAAAATCATGTCTAACATTTTATCACATATGTAACTTTTTAAACTTCTATCACACAAACTTTACCTTAAACACCACATTGTTTCATAACTATTTAAACATGTAACTTACATTGTTTTTGAATAAATTTGAGGTCTTATATTTCAAAACATTTGAACAATCACGACAAAACATTCAACCAATAAAATCATCGTTTAAACATCATACTAACATAACTCAGACTCCAGCAACCATTCAAAATCTATGTTAACAGCCTTAAATACATATAACATTAGATATTTAGAGATTATGCACCCGAACTCAAAAATTCAAGCAACAAACAAGCAAGGCCAAATCTACAAATTTTCGAACCAAACAATAAGTATATAGCCAATGTAAGTTATGGATTGCATGAAATTTGAATTATTCTTTGATCAAAATTAAGGTATCTAGAATGACTTGTTCTTTAAGTTATCACATGAGTTATACTCGTAGAGATTAATCGAAATTATATATTTTACACCATTAACTTCATGACATTCTTTAACCTATCAAAATCCAGATAAACATCAAGAAGTTATCATTCTAAGCTATATAACAAGCCATTTTAACACTAACAACTATTCATACATCCTAATCAAATTTACCATGCATTCAACTCCAATTCATGGATCATGACTCAATCAAGTTTATGAGTAGCTATCTAACCATGATCAATCCAAAAAAGAAAGGTTCCCAATCAACAACACAACATATTATCACATTTGATTACCCAATTTACTTCCATAAACACTATCATTGACTAGAAACATTAAAACCCACCATAGCATCAACTACCATCAAGACATATTAAAGCTTAATTACATATCAAAGTATACTTAGAAGTTATATACACCAAAATGACATAGACTAGATGTATCGAACTAAAACATTGTGCCACCATTCTAGGAGTATTATAACTAAGAGAAAATCCAAACTCTACTTGGATCTTGAGTAATGACTTGCAACCCTTGACCACGTTTGAATTATACAAGCTTTAATTGACCTGCAATGCATGATAATGAGTGCATTAGGCTTATATAGCCTAAGTGAGGTAGTGCAACAAAATAACAAAGCATAATATCCATGATATTAAACGGAAAATCGAATAATACAAGCATAAGTTAGTATTTGGTTCTTATGACTTAATCTTAGATTCAACAAGGCTTGGTTTATTGGAAGTTTTAACCGGAGTTCATATTTTATGAAATCTTATTAAAAATCTTTCAGAGTTTGTAGCTGAGTTTCTTCGAGTTTCTTATTGAATTTATTAAAGTTCATAACTTGTCATATTGAAGTCTTGTCATATATATCATAATACTTATCAGAGTTTTCGTAATTCTTTTCAAATCTTATCAGAATGCTTATCAAGGCTTATCGGAGATCACAACTGAGCTTATCATAGTTTCCTTATCAAACTTAGTATCTGAGTTCATATCTTTTAGAATGTTTTCCTTGGATCACATTTGGACATGGGAAGTATTGGTCTGTGTTTGACCGTATTGGTCAGTGTTACACTTAGATCAAAGCACATAGCAATGGCTAGTGTCGGAAACATAACAATCCTAACTTCTCAACTATCCGACCAACTGTCGCCAATATATCACATATAATGGGTCGTTACCCGAGCCATAGCTCATGGACCGTAGTCCCTGAAATATATACCTCTGCACCATGCCAATTGTCAGGACTTCCATTTCTTAGGCAACTTACGTATTTTATACTTGAAGTTAGGAGGGTATCTTATGTCACAAGTAAACTTCTTTGTTTCTTTTCTTAATATCTTATAACATGAGATAAGCCTTTTAGCTCCTTAAGGTTTTAGAATTCAAGAACTTTTAACATTGGAGTTCAATTCCTTTAGTAAAATCTTATGGCGTTATAGATCAGAAGTTAGCTTCAAGCTTTAATCAGAGATAGGTTCTCTTCACTTTCATACATCATAACATAGCAAGTAAAAATGCATATGAAATGCAAGCATTAAACAAGACTTACAGAGATACTATGCCATGAATGTATGTTTTTCCCCAATGTGCTCTACTTGAGCTTTATGCAAAAATGTATACATTTAAAACATAATAATCAATTAAACAAAGATTAGGATGACACTTTGTCATCCCGAATGCATAACTACACTCACCTCTTATCCCGAAGTTACAGGATACCTGAATCCACAATTACACCTAGCTTCCTACTAACTATCTTCTCCTACTCATCCATCTCATGACATGTACCTCAAACATAATAACAAGCCATTAAAACCAATTCAATTCATTTATACGTGTGTGCGTGTATATATATATATATATATATATATATATGCCAAAACAATCCTCTATGTGATTATACATAGACAAAACAGTCCAGTTCTCATATGTTCACGTATATACATTCAAAACAGTCCACTATGTACTTATAATTACACAAAACAGTCCAATTTTCATGTGTTCATATATGCACAGTCAAAACAGTCCAAAATAGTTTCGTATTTCCACATAAGAGTCCTAAAGGTTTACCAGTATACGTATCAAATTTGCACTTCGTAGCATCTTAAAAACTACACACTAAAATTCTGAATCTATAAAATTACTAATCTGCATATATATATATATATATATACAGCTTTATACAAACAGTTTTCTGCAGTTTAACTACCCAGCAAAACTGCTCTGCACTGCATTATTGATGCATATTTTAAGACTGTTTTCTGCATTCAATTATAAACTGCATTCTGCACAGTTTAAATAACATGCATTCTGCATCTATTTACAAACTGTTTTACTGCATATTACATATATATACTGCATCTATTTATAATCTGTTTTACTGCATATTTCATATTTCATATTTCATATATATACTGCATTTTCAATTCAATCTGCACATACTACCTTAAATTAAAATTGTTCTCTGCATTGCATTATAATCAAATTCTGCACTGCATTTAATCAAATTCAGCATTACATATGTTAATTTAAAACTGCATTCTGCAGTGTTACCAAACTGTTTTACATTTAAATTAATTCTGCATTCGTACAATTTGCATTCATACTCTTTCAAGACTGCACACACACATACTACACTATTCAAAACTGCATAAACAAGATTGTTTTCAGCACTTTATAAAGCTGTTTTTTTCTCTCACTTCAAAACTATATTACTAAACTGTTTTTAATTTATTAACCACATTGCACTAATCTATTATCAATACTTCATTTCTGTAATACCAAAACTGTATTACAGCTTTATTAAAACTGCATTTTTGCAGTAATTTAATCCCCTGTTTCGAACAGGATATAAAACCACCAATCTGCCATCTTTCTTACAAATCGACCAGCACTCTCATTCTTAACTCAATCATATATTTCATTGATATCTAATCATGCAAGCTACATATGTATATAAGCATTTTACATAGCTATCAACCAACCTTCCAATCTTTAAACTAACTCCAGCAATTTACCTAACTAATTTCATGAAATTGATACATGATAACAATCCTAACATGTTGGGCTTACCATTTGATTATCACCTACACCAAATTTGTAACTATAAAGCTCCAATTTGAGCCTCAATCGAAACTGTCTTCCCTGCTTGGACATGGAGAGTTTCAGTAAAAGAGAATCGGAGAAGATGGAGACGAGTTTTCTCTCTAACTCTTATAATTTTTCTTAATAAATTCACTCCAATTGTACCCTTTCTCATGCTTGAATCAGACACATGTAATCCACTATGGTTAGTGGAAAATTTACACATGCACACTATTACTTCTCTTCTTCTTTTATAGTAGTCCCTTAAGCATCATATTTCAAAATGTCACAATTAAGTCCTAATTCCTTGAAATCTCAAATTAGACTCACTAAATCAAAATTAATCGAATCAAATAAGTTTGATAACTAATCTTAACTATAAAAAAATATAAGTTTGGATAATAAAAAAATTCGATAAACTTCTAAGCCGGTTCTAGGGGTGTTACACTATCCTTTATATAGTGGGGCTCATAGGGTTTTGTGCCCTTAATTTCTTGTGTGGCCTAGGGAATATTCTCTTCATGTGTGGGGGCATAACTGGCTGATGGAATCACGTGTGGGGGCTGCAAAATATCTTCATTCTTTGTCCTCTTGTGTGCCCAGAAATACTGTCCAAAATGCCGCAGCATAATTTCCTTCCCAACAATGCTCCTTAATTCACCTGCACATCACCATACCAAAACAACCATTCCTCTCAAAGAAAAACCAATTTCATAGAAATATAAAATCAACCAAGCAAACACCACAATATGCAACTATATGAACTAAATGCAACTATATGCAATGAAATGAGCTTGAAACCAAACAATAACCTAAGTAAAAAGGCATGAAATGTATCCTTTTAACAAGGTTAACACATCCCAAACTTAAACTATTGCTTGTCCTCAAGCAATGAGTAGTGAAAACAGAGAAAATGCTATGATAAGGTTCAGATCAAGACAGTGCTATGGCATAAATTTTAGTCCTCAGAAAATATAGGCTTCACATGCTAGACAGTTTTGAGATTTTAAGAACTTTTCCGTAGGACAAGGTCCTTTGCATGTGTGTGCGTAATTGCATCCAATCTATGCTTAATAGAGTTAGAAAAGTTCTAGGCAAGATCTCTATTACACCCTAGTAATTGTTTATCAATTAAGCACAAGTTTACTCCCATAATTCTAACTTTTTAACTTTTTTTTCTTCTCTTTTTTATAATAGTTACGAGGGGTGTCAGCTCATCACACCTACCATCCTGAACTCTAGATGAAATGGAGCAAACATTCCAACTCGAGCTAGTAGATAGAGTAATCTCTTGACAACTTTTATTCACTCATTTGCTGTTACTGCCATTTATTTAAACGCAATATCCATGCAAACAACACAAAGCGGAGTGTCCCTCTACAGTTATGCCAAAACATTTATTCTCAATTCAACACATATAGTAAACAAAAGGGAGTCTAATAAATCCTTTAATGCTTTCATTTATCATTCAAGTTCATTAAGATGATTCATACTAAGGCATGCAAGCGTTCTTTCGTAAAAATTTTCTAACACCCTTAAGCATAGAAAACATGCAACCATGTAAGAGTTTAATCACAAAGTATCAAGTCTTAAAGTCAGTTCTACCAATCTCAACAGTCATGTACATTCAAACAATCCATAGCCATAAAAAGTAAATACTTATCAATGGACATCCTCAATTTATTCATAAAAACTGTCTTTACACTAAACAAAAATGCCATAGCAAAAACCTGTTCCTAACTACAAATGCAAATGCTTAATTGTGAATACTAACTCCCTCCGAACTTGAAGGATGCAGTGTCCTCAATGCATGAAAACTAACTAAACTAAACTAAATGAAATGCAATGGAGAGGTACCTTATTATGGTCCCACTGTGGTGGTGCGGTCTTGGTCACCTTGTGCTTCACACGTTTCTTCCTTAGAGCGGCAATGGGCTGCTCAACCTCAGCTGGTTGTGGTGGTGGGTCTTGCGCATCTTGATCATCCTGATCATGTTGGTCGTCCCAAGCATCAATCCCACCAGTGGGAGTGTTCCAAACCTTGTGCACTTGGAAAGGGCTTGACCATCGTGACTTGAGTTTTCCAGGGAAGAGCTTGAGCCTAGAGTTGTAGAGGAGAACTTGTTGACCTTCTAAAAAATGTCATGGAAAAAGATTCTTGCCATTCCACTTCTTTGTTTTCTCCTTGTACATGCGTGCATTCTCATATGCTTGGGCTCTAAATTCTTCCATCTCATTCAGCTCCAACAACCTTTTTTCTCCAATCAGTTGGGAATCTATATTGAGCTTTTTAATGGCCCAATAAATCTTGTGTTCTAGCTCGAGGGGGAGGTGACATGCTTTTTCATAGACAAGCATGAACGGGGATATTCCCAAAGGAGTTTTGAAAGTTGTTCGATAAGCCCAAAAGGCTTCATCAATTTTTGGAGACTAATATTTCCTTTTGGGGTTGACCACATTCTCTAATATTTGTTTTATCTCTCGATTGGAGATCTCAACTTGGCCATTGGTCTGGGGGTGGTATGCTATAGCAATTTTGTGCCTCACCCATATCTTTGTAATGTTTTGGAAATGAGCTTGTTGTCGAAGTGGGTTCCCTCATCACTTATGATGGCTCTTGGGGCTCCAAATCTTGTGAAGGAACTTCAAAACTATCATGGAGTCATTCTTTGGTGTAGCCACTGCCTTGACCCATTTTGACATGTAATCCACAACTAATAAGATGTAGAGATCTCCAAATGATAAAGAGAAGGGTCCCATAAAGTTTATTCCCTATACGTCTAAGAGTTCTACCTCCAAGATGCCTTGTAATGGCATTTCATGCCTTCGAGATATATTCCCCTCCCTTTGGCATCTGTCACAAGCCTTGCAAAATTCACGTGCATCCTTGAAGAGTGTGGGACAATAGAATCCAAATTGTAGGACCTTTGCAACAGTCCTAGCTCCTCCAAAATAGCCTCCACACGAAGGTGAATAGCGGTGGAATAAGATCTCCTTTTGCTCATCTCTGGGGACATATCTCCGAATCATTTGGTCAGCACATCGCTTGAACAAATAAGGCTCGTCCCAATAGTAGAATCACACATCATGTCTGAATTTTCTTCTTCCCTGGCTATTCAAATCAGAAGGCAAAATACCACTAACGAGAAAGTTAACAATATCAACATACTACAGAATTACCACAACAAATAATATTTTCTCATCAGGAAATTCCTCCTTAATTTCTAGTTCATCATTGTATTCAACCTTGTTCTCTAGCCTAGAAAGATGATCAACAACTTGATTTTCAAGGCCCTTTCTATCCCCAACCTCTAAGTAGAATTCTTGCAAGAGAAGTATCCACATGATAGGTCTAGGTTTAGCATCTTTTTTAGTCACTAAGTACTTAATAGCTAAATGATCGGTCTGTACAATGACCTTAGTGCTTACCAAGTATGCTCTAAACATATCAAAAGCAAACACAACAGCCAACAGTTCTTTCTCCGTGGTTGTGTAATTGATTTTTGCATCATTTAAAGTGTGGCTAGCATAATAAATAACTTGAAAGATCTTACCTCGATATTGCCTAAGTGTTGCCCATACTACATAGTCACTTGTATCACACATAAGCTCGAATAGTGACATCTAATCCAGGGGAATAATAATGGGTGATGAGATAAGCCTCTCTTTAATTTCCTTGAATGCGTTGTAGCAATCGTTATCAAACACGAATGACTAGTTTTGCTGTAGCAGACTATACAAGGGCTTGGAGATCTTGGAGAAGTCCTTTATGAACTTCCTATAGAATCCTGCATGTCCCAAGAAACTCCGAATGCCCTTCACGGTGGTGGGATGAGGTAGATTCTTGATCACTTCAACCTTCACTTTGTCCACCTCTATCCCTTTTTGCGAGATCTTATGGCCTAAATCAGTCCATTTGGCCACCATACTGAGCACTAAGTCTACTTCTTCACATCTCTTAAGCACCTTTGCTAAATTTCAACAAGCATGACTCAAAGTCATCTCTGTAGACTAAAAAATTATCCATGACTATCTCCAAAAACTCTTTAACCATGTCCGAGAAGATGGCTAACATGCATCTTAAAAAAATAGCTGAAGCATTGCAAAGTCCAAAGGGAATCCTCCTAAAGTCGTAAGTAATATAGGGGCATGTGAAGGTTGTCTTCTCTTGATCCTCTAGTGTTATAGCAATTTGGTTGTACCCTGAGTATCCATTGAGGAAGAAATAAAATGATTTGCCCACCAATCGATCTAGCATTTGATCAATGAATGGGAGGGGAAAATAGTCATTATTGGTTGCCTTGTTGAGCTTCTGATAGTCCATGCAAATCCTCCACCCCGTGAAGGTTCTTGTTGGTAAGATTTCATTGTCCTCATTGCTCACCACGGTCATGCCTCCTTTCTTTGGTACAGATTGCACCATGCTGACCCATGAACTATTGGATATCAGGTAAATAACTCTAGCATCGAGCCACTTAATCATTTCCTTCATCACCACCTTCTTCATGACTGGATTAAGCCTTCTTTGGTGTTCAACAGAATTGCTATGGCATTCCTTAAGTAGAATTTTGTGCATACAAATAGTAGGGCTTATATCCTTTAAGTCAACCATAGTCCAGTGTAAAGCTTTTTTATGTTGAGCTAACACATTTATCAAGCTACGTTCTTGTTTAGGCTTAAGACTAGAAGAGATTATCACGGGTAAAGTGTCATTGCAACCCAAATAAGCATATTTAAGCTGTGATGGAAAGTGCTTTAATTCTAATATGGGTGCATGCTCAAGTGAGGGTTTTGGAGGAGTAAATTTAGCAAAAACTAAAGGTTTGAATTGTGTACCTGGTCTAGCTATGAGCATGCTAGACTATTATACCTCCATTAGGAACTCCTCGAGCTCATCGTTATCATTTTCATTGAGATTCAAATATTCTTGAATCTACAAAAAATTGTTGCTGCAAAATTCTCCAGCTTCCTCTTTGGCCATAGCCTCCATGTCATGAAGACATTGACACTCTTTGTGATCATCCTCATATTTAAGGGTGTTGAAGAAATTTATGGTCACCTTCTGATCACCCACTCTCATGGTGAATTCACCCTTTTCACAATCGATCAAAATTTAGTCGGTGGCTAGGAACGGTCGCCCTAAAATAATGGGCGCATTATCACCGGTGTCGCAATTGAGAATAAGAAAGTCAGTTGGGAAAACAAATTTGTCCACCTTCACCACAACATCTTCGATCCTTCTTTCGGGACGAAAATGGGATCGATCTGCCAATTGCAAAATAACAGTGGTAGGCCTTGCATTTTCCATACCAAGCTTTATAAAAATTGACTTGAGCTTTAGATTCACACTAGATCCAAAGATCGCATAGAGCTCTCCCCACATAATTAACACTTATCGAGCATGGGATGATAAAGCTGCATGGATCCTTCATTCCTTTTAGGTGGCAATTTTCTCAACACATAATAACACTCTTTTGCTATAGCAACAGTCTCATACTTCTCAACCTTTCTCTTATTTGTGATGATATCCTTGAGAAACTTCACATAAGTAGGCGTTTGATCCATGGCCTCCAAAAATAGGACATTGATGTACAACTTATCAAGAATATCTATGAATTTCTTGAACTGAAAGTCTTCATTTTTCTTCTTCAATCTTTGAGAGAAGGGTGGTGGAGGTCTAACTCCTTCCTCTACTGGTAGAGGTGTATCTTTTGCTGTAGCAATATTTTGTCTTTCATTAGTAGGTTCACTTGTTGAGCCCTTATTCTTGTCCCTTTCAAGAGATGAACCCTCTTGTAACTCAGGTTCTTCATGAACAGTTTTGGGGTTGGAATCATCCACTTTCTCCCCCCAAACTTATCTCATTTGTTATGTTGGGTGCTACTCCTTAAAGTAAGTGCACTACATTGCTCCTTGCCATGATTTTTAGTGACTTCAATATCAGTAGGTAGACTTCCCTGAGGTTGAACATGTAAAGCTTGCGTGATTTGACCTACTTGGGTTTCCAAAGCTCTCAAAGAAGAGCTATGACTTGGTAACAATGCACATTGGCTCTTGATAGATGCAACATGGTCTTGAAATAAACCCTTAGTAGTCATTATAAAGTCTTGGAAAGTAGCTTCCAAAGAATTGTTGTTTGACGAAGATGCTGAACCCTTGTTGTTGTTTTGCCATGACATATTTTGTTGAAAACCTGGGGGTTCAGTCAGAATATGTCCACTCAACCATGCTCGTGTTCGATCACATAATGAATAAGGAAATAACTTGAGCTTCAATACATCTTCATGCACAACTTGTTGTCTAAAGGAATCACAAACCTTCAAGAATGCACAAATGTGTTGTCTTGCATCTTCATGAGGCGATCCACCATATTGCCCAATGGAGTTCAACATGTTGAACATCACCAGTTTAAGTTCGAAGTTAGGTGCCTAAAACTCAAAAGCTACAATCCCAGGGTTGAGATTATCCAAGATAGGAGTCAAATGGTCACTAATAGTATGTGGGCGAGCTACAACTCCACCATTTGTCACAGCATCAGGATCGTCCAGATCCTTAACTAGTTGATCTCCTTGGTTACGACCTCTATACATGGTTCTTAGAGCTTCTTGTATACGTCTTCTTTGACGAAAAATGTGTTCAATTTCAGGAACTATAGGTACTAATGGTTCTTTAGGTTTTCCTCGGGTCATGCAAAAACACAACATCTGCAAAAAGGTAAACACAAACAACGAATAAATCAATACAAAAAGAAGAAATAAAATGGTGCAAAAACTAAACTCCAAATCACCAATTGCCAATCCCCAGCAACGACGCCAAAAACTTGTTGCATGCTATGATGTACTATAAATGATACGCAAGCGGTGCAAGTATACACATCGAACAAGTTATAATAGTAATAAGTAAGATTATCTCCACATGGATTGGAGGGAATTCAAGTAAAGCTTAAGCACTCAAAATAAAGACTGAGAATTGTATAAAAGAGTTGATATGAGCAATTAAAAGAAATGTTGTAGCAAAAACTATATTAAAAACTGAGATTAAAAGATAAGACTACGAAACGTCCTCACACGTGTGGGAACTCTAAACCAGGATGAAAGGATGGGTTTATTGAGGAATCCCATGCCATATCCTCTTTAATGATTAACATTTTCCAGCTTATATGATGCTCGACAGAGTTTTAACATGTGTTTCTAAACTATCTCTAGCAAGAAACTGATAGTAAGAATGCTCCAACAATACCTTTCAGCGTGAACCCTTTCACAATACTATCCTTAAAGTCCTACTCCTTTTAGTCTTTGAAACTCTATCCTTATCTCTAAGGTGATTTAAGGTTTAGCTTCTCAGCTCAACCCCATTGTCCACGTAGATTTACGCTTAACTTTCTCGACCATTAAGCATCAAACAAAGGTATAGGCAAACTCTCGAAACCTATTACAAACCTAAGATAATAAAATAGTAAACAATTTATATATAGAACTGGAAAATGCTTCAACATTCATTCAAACAAGAAACATAATCATCCAACAATAAACCCAAGCCACTTCAAGTTAGTTCATGGCGGGACAAATAACATCCAAAATCATGCATTTAATACAACCCATTTCAAAAAAAGTACGGAAAGATAAGAGCAGTTAAGAGTAAAAGGAAACTCCCGAGCCGCTGTGGACTATCGTGAACCACCTCAACCTTTCTGCTTCTCTCAAAGGCCAACAAGTTCTTCCCTTGAAGCTTCAACAATGGAGGGCACGATGAAGGAGAAGAAGAAGAGTGGTCGTCTCTTACTTTTTCTCTTTCTTATCTCATAAAGGCTCCCTCATAAATATGGGTGTCCTATCCTTTATATAGTGGGGCTCTTAGGATTTTGTACCCTTAATTCTTTTTGTGACCTAGGGAATATTCTCTTTATGTGTGGGGGCACAGCTGGCGGGTGGAATCACGTGTAGGGGCTGCAAAATATCTTCATTTTTTGTCCTCTTGTGTGCCCAGAAATTACACAGCATAATTTCCTTCCCAAAAATTCTCCTTAACTCACATGCACATCACCATACCAAAACAACCCTTCTTCTCAAAGCAGCACCAATTTCATAAAATATAAAATCAACCAAGCAAACACCACCATATGCAACTATAGGAACTAAATGCAACTATATGTAATGAAATGAGCTTGAAACCAAACAATAAACTAAGTAAAAAGGCATGAAATGTATCCTTTTTACAAGGTTAACAAGTTCTTCATAGAAACAGGAGAGAGCTAAGAGCAATGTTAGATCCAGTCGACCATCATAATGCCCCTATCGACAATCAGAATGTTGCGGTAAGAAACAATGCAGCTCTAGTAGAATCACCTATTTGTGTATGGAACAGAGTAATCTGAGATCATTTACTTCAAGACCTTGATGATCTCAATCCAAGAATTGTCACTCCTGAGATTCAAGCCATACAATTCGAATTGAAGCTTATTATGTTTAACATGCTCAATTCAGTTAGACAATTTAGCGGTTCACCATATGAAGATGTCAGACAACATCTAAGATCTTTCTTAGAAGTTTGCAATTCTTTTAGACAATAAGGAGTCCATGAGGATGTTCTTAGGGATAGGGCAAGAGCGTGGCTGAACAGTATACCGTTCGGATCTCTAGAGTCTTGGACTGATCTTTGCCAGAGTTTCCTTATCAGGTTTAATTCTACAAATACGACTAATAAACTTCGTAATGACATCACTTCTTTTTCCTCAAATAGATGATGAATCTATATACGATGCTTGGGATCAGTACAAAGAGCTTCTACACAGATGTCACATGTACATATTTAGAGACTGGACACAAGTAGTAATGTTCTATAATGGATTAAATGCACCAGCTAGGATGATGCTAGATGCTCCAACAAATGACACACTTCTAGACAAATCATTAGACGAAGCCTTAAAGATCTTGGACAAAGTTGTCGATAATGATTATTAGTTCCCAACCACCAGTAAGGGAACGACAAAAAGGAATGCCATGACAATTGAGCTTGATTCCTCATATGCTATTTTAGCATAACTTTCTGCATTAACCAAAATTGTTAAGAATTTGCAGCAACCCAATAATACACAGGAAGTCAAGGTAGCATATTAATTTTGTGATTTGTGTAATGCTAGACCATGATTCTTCTGAATGTCCATAGAATCTAGAGTCTAGTTTTTACATTTGAAATTACAACTGGAACAACAATCCATATTCCAACACATATAACCCACGATGGTGGCAATCCCAATTTTTCATGGAGTAATCATAACAAATCTAACAATACATCTTGCCAGAACACGAAAGCATTAGATTCTAACAGAACTTGCCATGACAACAGAATCAATTGCTGCAACAATAATCATCACCAACAAGGTCTTTAGAAACCAATTTAAATGCTTTGATGCTTAAGGCTGAATCTTATATGGCTGAGACTAGTATTTTTATGTAAAAGATTGACTCTTTCATAAACATGAATGAGATCATAATGCAGAGTTAAAGAGCAATGTTGAAATCATTAGAGACGTAGGTTGGGCAATTTGCCAAGTCCTAAGCACGAGGCCACAAGGAAGTTTGCCCATTGACCCTAAGGTTGCACAAGGAACGATCCATGAACAGTGTAAAGTGATCTCTCACCAAAGCGGACCGACGATGAAAAATGATCCTATTCAACCTAAAGAGCGTAATCAACTAGCAAAGTAGTCCTCTATTAAGAATGACGTGCCTAGCGACTAGGCTATGACAATTGCAGATGATGATCCTTCAGAAGTTTCCATGACAATTCCACATATCACGAAAACTCTATCCAACACTTCCAAGCCATATGAGACAAGTAAAGGCAAAAAGATTAGATTGCCACAACCATTATCACAGAGGTTGAGGAAGCAGAAGCACGAGTATCAGTTCAAGAAGTTCCTTGACATCCTTAAGCAAGTTTGCATCAATTTGCCATTAGTTGAGGCAATTGAGCAGATGCCTAATTACACTAAGTTCCTTAAAGACATTGTCTCAAAGCGAACGAGGCTGTGCGAGTTTAAGATAGTTGCCGTAATAGAAAGGTGTATGGCAATGTTGTATAATCAATTGCCACCTAAGTTAAAGGATCCCGACAGTTTCACGATACCATGTGCTATCAGTAGTCATTATGTTGGGAAAGCATTGTGCGACCTTGGAGCAAGCATAAATCTTATGCCAAAATTTGTTTTTCAGTGATTAGGCATAGGAAAGGCGAGACCCACCACAATTATGTTGCAGCTTGTAGATATATCATACGTTCATCCGAAAGGAAAAATTGAAGACATTCTGGTAAGAATGGATAAATTTATTTTTTCTGTTGACTTTATTATTTTGGATTGTGAAGCAGATGAGTTCAATCTCATTATCCTTGGAGTGCCATTCTTAGCCACAAAGGGACATTGATCGATGTTGAGAGAGGAGAGCTCACCATACGAGTGAATGAGTTACAAGTCACACTTAATGTCTTCAAACTCAAGTATGTGGATGATCTAGAAGAATGCCAGGATATTAGGGCCATCGAAAAGTTCAACTTTGATATGGAGGGTTTTAGCCTATTTAAAGAATCCCTTGAATATTCAAGTAAAGAACCTAAACTTGACAAACCTTCCTTTGAGCAACCCCATGTTCTAGAATTAAAACTATTGTCAGAGCAATTAAAATATGTATATTTGGGAAAGGATAACACCATGCCCGTGATAATTTCTTAAAAGTTGCAACCTAAACAAGAAAATAGATTGATTGACATGTTGGCGCTACATAAGAGGGCAATAGGTTGGATAATTACAGATCTGAAGGGGATTAGCCTGGCATGTGCATGCACAAGAATGACGAGTATGTAAATAACCTATTTCACGTACCTTGTTTACTTGGATTTTGTGTGTGTTTAAGCTCATTTAGTTGCATTTAAGAGGAGTTTGCATATAGTTAGGGAGTTACACTGTCTATGCTTAATTGTTATATATTTTGGTACCTCTAATGGGAAATGTAATGTTTTTGTGGTACACATGCATGACCTATTGGAGCTATAGGAATGCTGGACTAGAAGGATAGTAGATCTCTCGGGTGGAGCTAACGAGGCAATAAGAGTTGGAGATAAATCTACAATTGGCTTACGAGGACTCTCCTTGGATACCAAACTCATTAAAGATAGCGGAAAAGCAAGTTCCTTTTAAAGGAGGTTACATGTGCTTTAGGGTTACAAAACTCTAGCTTCCCCACATATATAAAGAAGACTTGAACTACAATTAAATTGAGATCGATCACAGAAGGCATCCCTTAGTCTTCAGCTATTAGAGAACCACTAGAGTCGAAGTGCTAGAGGAGTCTCCAAACGAAAGAAGCCAACGAGAGAGTCTAAAGGAGTGTAGGACCTGCAACAACAATTAGAAAGCTTGGAGAAGATCATCGAGGATGCTTGCCCCTTCTCTATCCATTGCTTGATAAACTGCTATGTTTTAATTGTTTTTATTATAGATGTTTTAGGCTCAGACATGAGCTAAATACTTTTAGTTGGGTTTATTGCTCTTTAGGATTTTATATTTTGAATACTTTATTTTAATGCTACAGTTCTTTTCCTTTATCTATTATGTTCATCGTTATTCATACGTAATTATTGTAAAAGTGTTATCTCCTCAAAAGTATTGTTTTCATGCCTATTTTGATATGCTTTTGCTTGTTTTCAAGTACATTTAGTTGCATTAGCTTGTTAGAATCATGCATATACATCAAACGAGCTAGTAGGCTGCCTATACCAGTGTGATGGGTGGTTTTAGTGGTCTTTTTGTAGGTTGGCAGGGTGATTGGCAAGAGGAATGGAATCAGGACGTAGGAACGCAATTAGGAATGCCAAGGTGAATGCCAGATACTGTGGGCACAGAAGGATCAAAGGTGCACCAAGCATCCGTTGGCATGAGGTGTGCCAGCAGCCATGCCAAGAGAGGAAGAACCTTTGAAAAATAGGATACACTCAGGCTCCTTAAAAATCGCATTTGGACAGCCTTCAGAAAAATAGCGCATAAGATGATGCAAAGCTGTGTTGGCAAGGTCGTGCCAAGCTCGTGTGCCAGGATAACCATGGTATGATGATGTCAGCCCTAGCTTGATAAGCTATCACACCGATCAGATGAGGCTTATCTCTTATCCATGGAGCATTTCAAATTTCAAATGAAGAGAGAGTTATCCTAACTCCTTCCTATGAGCACCTATATATACACAACCCGATCAAGCATTGAGAGAGATTGATAGACCGAGAAGAGGAGACAAGACGAGAGGTGGTTAGAGTGAGGTGTTAGAGCAGCGAGTGACAGTCGGTTCAACCGAGGAAGGGTGGTTCGACTTCTTGGCCGAGAGCCTGGCATGGAGGGCTGCATCGAGAGACCCCTCTGCCTATTCCTTTGGCACAAGTTGTTTTTCTTTAGTTTTATTATGATGGTGATGTTAAAAACGTTTGTTGGTTAACCACCACACCATGAACTAATATAATAGTTGGTGGGGGATGTTTTGGTTTTAAACGTTGGCTTTTATGCCTTAGTTCCTTTATAATAATTCTGCTTTTGGCAAAGTTTATCTGTTTTGCATACTTTAATTTTTCCTAAGTATTGTGCCAAAGCGAGAGCTGGCACAGTTAGCTTATTGCCTTCCAATATCTTAACAGACTTGTGTTGGCAACGATCAAGTTGTTGAACAATTGGGAGAGAAGCTTCGAGAGAAGTCGTTCAAGTAGATGAACTTACTTAGGAAGTGAAATCTACCCCATAGAGTATAGATTGGTTTTTAAATCAAATTGGTTTTTAAATCAAATTGGTTTAAGGAAAACATAAATTATAGAGATATATGGGTTTTTACTTGGCCAGTTTAGGGAAATGACCATCGAGAGAGGCTTTGCTACTTTTGAATCTGCTCGGCAAACAATGCCAAGACAATTTTTCCAATAAAGGATGACATGAACCACGTTGAAATCAGACATTCCCTGCCAACATTCATCATTCATTTGAAAACACCTTCCTTGTCAACGCTTTACTTCAGTTTCTATTTTATTTTATTTTATTTTCTTAGTTTAAAAATTAGCTCTTTCAAACAACAATCTTTTCTTCCAAAACAAGTAACCATCGAACAATCAAATTCAAGTCAATCTCTGTGGGATCGATACTCAGCTTACCAAGCTGTATTACTTGTCGACCATGTATACTTGCACGCAAAACACTCTTGGCACAATTTATGTTGCCAAATACATACCATTTATACCTTTTGCCAGCATTCATTTTACATATCTCCCTAAGAGTCAACTAGTTTTTGGCGCTATTGCTGGGGACTGCAACATATTTGATTGTTTTAAATTTTTACTTGTTTTGTTTTTGTTTTCATCTTTGTTTTCACTGGTGTATGAACAGAAACCAACCATTGGTGGACGAGTGGCCATACGATCCAGAAATTGAGAGAACCTTACGGAGGTTAAAGAGGCGATACCGAGAAATGAATCAAGGCAATCAGAAGAATGGTGTGGTGAATAATGATCCACCCATTAACAATCAGCCTAATAACAATGCACCACCACCTTCTAATGTCCCAAATATGGTTGAAGAAGAAGAGATGCCAATCCGAGAACATTCAACACCTAACATTGCAAATCTCATGCTAGGACTTATTGGCACTGATGCCAATGAGCCTAACTTTGAACTTAAACCCGTAATGATCCAAACTCTTTTGAATGTAGGTCAATTCGATGGAGCACTTACTGGAGACCTGAGACAACATCTCAAACAATTCATGGAGATATGCCTACTATTTCAACAAACTGGAGTATCTGGAGATACTGTGAAGCTAAAATTGTTTACTTTTTCCTTGAGAGACAGAGCTAAGGCATGACTCAATTCTTTGCCACCAGGATCAGTTACTTCTTGGGCAGACCTTTGCCAGAAGTTCCTGATGCGATTTCAGCCACCAACACTCACTGCCAAGTTGCGTGGTGAAATCATTACATTTAAATAGGCCGAGGATGAAACTCTTTATGAAGCCTGGGAAATAATTAAAGATTTGTTGAGAATGTGTCCAATGCATGGGTTTTCAAATTGGACCTAAATACAATCCTTCTACAACGGATTGAATGCACAAACAAGGACTGTTGTGGATGCTTCAGTAGCTGGATTGTTGCTTGATAAGAAGTACACTGAGGCTGTCGATATCCTTGAGAGAATTTCGATCAATGACTTTGAGTATCCTGTTGCTAGACTTGGGACCAGGACTAAAGCCAGTGGGAAATTGAAAGTTGATGAATTCACGTCCATTCATGCCAAGATTTCCAGCCTCACTAGCACGGTTGGAGAAAACCACCATGTGGATGAATGCCCTAATAGTCCCGAGTCAGTAAATTTTGTTGGGAATACTGGTCGTTTTTATAATGCTAATACCTATAACGCAGGTTGGAGACAACACCCTAACTTAGCTTAGGGAAATCAAGGAGGCAATCACTACAATCCCCCGCGCCAAAACATCCAACGGCAGGACAATAATGCCATGCCAGCATTTTATCAAAATACCATGCCACATAAAGCTCAGAACAATTTCCAGCAAGGGCAAGGAAGCAACCAAGGAGGAGATCTTACACAATATATTGAGTGAAATGAAGTAACAGTCCAAAGTTTGGCGGCATCAGAAAGAAACTTGGAAATACAAATTGGGCAGATTGCTAATGCACTTAGCAATTGACCCCAAGGTACTTTTCCAAGTGACACTGAAGATGCTTGGCACAAAGAAAATGAACAATGCAAGGCAAAAAATCTTCGGAGTGGTAAGTAGTGCAAAACAGAGACGGCTACCAAGCAACCAGTCGTCAACCAGAATGCAAAACTTGTGCCAGCAGACATACCCAGAGAAGTAGAGAAAGAGAAAGTAGATGATGTCAGCGATCATGCCAAACAGGATGCCAGTACCAGTGCCAACAATGACGCTATCAATGATGATAAGCAGACTGATGCCAAAACAGATGCCAGCATTGCCTCGGCAACGCCAGCATATGTATATCCACCGCCACCATTTCCAGCAAGACTTCAAAAGCATAAGCAGAACCAGCAATTTAAGCACTTTTTGGAAGTGCTTAAATAGTTGCAAATTAACATTCCATTGGTGGAAGCCCTTGAACAAATGCCCAACTATGTAAAATTCATGAAGGACATCTTGTCCAGAAAGAGGAAGTTGGGAGAATTTGAAACTGTTGCTCTCACTGAGGGATGCAGTGTCATGATCCTAAATCGATTGACACAAAAGCTAAAAGATCTAGGGTGTTTTACTATTCCTTGCACAATTGACGACAAGTTTATGGGGAAGGTGCTGTGCGACTTGGAAGTCATTATCAATTTGATGCCACTATCAGTTTTCAAGAAGCTTGGCGTAGATGCAAGACCTACCATGATGGCACTTCAATTGACAGACCGATCCTATGCACATCCCAAGGGTAAGATTGTGGATGTGTTGGTAAAGGTAGAAAAATTCATTTTCCCAGCTGATTTTATCATTTTAGATTATAAAGCTGATATTAATGTGCCAATTATTTTGGGTAGGTCGTTTCTTGCTATTAGCAGGGCTCTTGTTGATATTCATAAAGAGGAAGTAACCATGAGAATGAATGATCAACATGTTACTTTTAACGTGTTTCAAGCTTTGAAATATGCAGATTAACTTGATGAATGTCAAGCCGATAAAATGATGGAGTCCATCTTTACTTTGGACATGGCACAGTTGTGCCAGGATATAGCTAGTGATGACGGCATGCTTGATGGCATAGCTGAACTATTTGAGGAACCTATGTAATCATCCTTGGAGGCTAAAGATATAAGTTACTTTGAGCCACTCCATTTGGCCAGTAGAGAGATAAAGAAACCAAATCCATCTATTGAGGAACCACTAGAGTTGAAGCTTCAACCCCTGCTATAACACTTAAAATATGCTTATTTAGGTAAGAACTCGACTATGCCAGTGATTATTGCCACTGATCTCACTCATGATTAGGAGGTAAGACTGCTGGAAATACTAAAAGATTATAAGCAAGCATTGGGTTGGACCTTGGCAGACATCCAAGGTATTAGCCCAACCATTTGTATGCATAAGATCATACCAGAGGAATACAATGGCATGACCATTGAAGGCCAAAGGCGGCTAAAGCCAAGCATGAAAAAGGTTGTAAAGAATGAGATCATAAAATGGTTGCATGCCGGGATCATTTATCCCATTTCCAACTGCTCTTGGGTTAGCCTAGTGCAGTGTGTGCCAAAGAAGGGTGGCATGAATGTGATCCAAAACAGTAAGGCTGAATTGATTCCCTCTAGAACCATCACTGGATGGAGGGTGTGCATGGATTACAGAAGGTTGAACAAGGCTACAAGGAAGGACCACTTCCCATTGCCTTTAATTGACCAGATGTTGGATAGGTTGGCAGGTAAAGCTTTTTACTATTTTTTAGATGGTTATTCGGGATATAATTAGATTGTCATCGCCCCTAACGACCAAGAGAAGACCACGTTCACATGTCTATGAGACATTTGCCTTTAGAGGGATGCCATTCAGACTGTGTAATGCGCCAACAACATTTCAATGTTGCATGATGGTCATTTTCTCCGATATGATTGAGCATAACATGGAAGTATTCATGGATTATTTCTTAGTGTTTGGTGTAACATTTGAGGAATGCAGCCATGGCCTGGAGCAAGTTTTGAAGAGATGCATAGAGACAAACCTAGTGTTGAATTGGGAGAAATGCCACTTCATGGTGAATGAGGAATTTTTCTTGGTCATAAGGTAACCAAGGGAGGACTAGAAGTTGATCAAGCCAAAGTGGAGGTAATTAAGCAATTACCACCTCCAACAAGTGTTAAAGGTATAAGGAGTTTTTTAGGTCATGCCGGTTTTTATCGGTGATTTATTAAAGAATTTTCGAAAATTGCTAAATCTTTATGCTCATTGTTGGAACATAATGCCACTTTTGCATTTGACGATTCTTGTTTGAGAGCATTTCAGGAGCTTACAGACATATTGATTAATGCCATATAGTCGTGGCATCGAATTAGAATGAGCCCTTTGAGCTCATGTGCGATGCCAGCGATTATGCCGTTGGAGCAGTTCTGGGACACTGACGTGGCAAGATGTTCTATGCCGTCTACTATGCCAGCAGAACCTTGAATGAAGCACAACTGAATTACTCTACAACCGAGAAAGAATTCCTCGCAGTTTTATTTACTTTTGATAAATTTAGATCTTATCTAATTGGTAATAAGGTTGTGGTTTATACAGATCATTCGGAGTTGAAATATCTCTTGGCAAAGAAGGATGCCAAACCTAGACTAATCTGATGGACCCTCTTACTTCAAGAATTTGACCTAGAGATCAGAGATAAGAAAGGCAGCAAAAACTTAGTAGCTGACCATCTCTCTTGGTTGGAGCATCACATTGAGGATGGTAAGTCCACTATAATTAGAGACGAATTCCCTAACGAGTATTTTCTTGCAGCCGATGCTATACCATGGTACGCTGACATAGTCAACTACCTAGTAAGCAATATTCTGCCATCAGACCTGGCATATAATGCCAAGAAAAGATTTTTATGAGAGGTGAGGTAATACTATTAGGATGAGCCCATGTTTTACAAGCAATGTACTGACCAAGTGATTCGTCGGTGTGTGTCAGAGGATGAGCAGCAACATATATTGCATCTACTCCATGCCGCACCATATGGAGGACATTTTGCTGGGATGAAGACTGCTGCCAAAGTTTTGCAGTCAGGATTCTTTTGGCCCACATTGTACAATGATGCCCACGAGTATGTCAAGGCATGCGATCGATGCCAACGAACAGGGAACATCTCTGTCAGACACGAATTACTACTCCAGAACATTTTGCAGTGGATTTATTTGATGTGTGGGTGATCGACTTTATGAATCCTTTTCCTCATTAGTCGGTAATGTGTACATTCTCTTGGTTGTTGACTATGTGTCAAAGTGGGTAGAGGCTGTTGCCTTGCCAACAAATGATGCCAAAGTTGTTACCAAGTTTTTGCACAAAAATATTTTCACTAGATTTGGTGCTCCTCGAATGATTATTCATGATTAGGGTACTCATTTTAAATGTAAATTAATTTCTAAATCATTGTGCAGGTATGAGATTCGGTAGCGAATTGCCATAACATACCATCCATAAACAAATGGGTAGCCCGAGATATCCAATAAGGAGATTAAGAACATTTTGGAAAAAACTATGAATCCAACAAGGAGAGACTGGTCCTTGAGACTAGATGAGTCCTTGTGGGCTTATAGGACGACATTTAAAACTCCTTTGGGTACTTTCCCATTCAAACTTGTCTTTGGCAAACCATGCCATCTGACAGTAGAACTTGAACATAAAACCTATTGGCCATCCGGAAGCTTGACATGGCATGGAGAATTACTGGAGGAAAGAGGTTGCTTGACCTTAATGAATTGGAGGAATTTAGAACACAAGCCTATGAGAACGCTAAGATATACAAGGAGAAGGCAAAACGTTGGCATGATAATCGGATCCTGCCAAGACAGTTCGAAATAGGTCAGCTTGTTCTATTGTTTAACTCTCGGCTCAAACTTTTTCCAGGTAAGCTTAAGTCAAGATGGACGGGTCCTTATGAAGTTGTGAAGCCGTATGCTCATGGGGCTGTAGATATCAAGAACTTACAGACCGAAGAAATTTTTAAGGTGAACGGTCAGCACCTAAAGTATTACTTGGAAGGTAAGCAAAGTCATGCCAAGGAGGTGATTCTCTTGGCAGAATTGGAATGAAGCATCCGCAGGTTTGAAATTCTTTGTAAATATTAAGATAGTTGTTTTTATTTGTTTTAAGATTTAGATTTTGTTTTCTTTCTGTTATTTTTTAGTTTTATTATTTTGCTGTGTTGAAAAGTTTCCTTTGAGTGTGTACAGAATTGATACCATGAATAATGCTAGAAGGACTATGAATCAGTGTGCTTGCCAGCAGTTATGCCATGCCCTATGCTAGAGGCATGCACAGGTTTTCGTGTGAAGAAAAGAAAGAAACCCTAACTTGCGTAAGAAGAGAAAGAAAAATTTGGAGAATTTTACCCTAGCCGCCCAATTTAAGAAGATTTAAATTCATCATAATTATCATATCACTTCAAGTCTTTCCTTATCACTTCACCTTATCACTTTTAACATCTATCCCAATCAAAACTTTTAAACATCCATCATTATCCCCCTCTTTTCGGCTACCATTATTAAAACCCCTTAAACACTCCACTTTCTTCATTATTTTTTCTACCCTAGCCAATTTCCCAAGAACTATAATCTCTTAATTTCTTTCTCAAGCAAGATTCAAGAAACCATTCAACTTCTCTTCTTCTTTTCTTCATCACTGATTCAAGCTTTTCTTCTCTATGGCGTCTTCATCTCTTCCCTTCAAAAGATTCTTTAATGAAGATATTCAAAAGAAGTTTGAGACGAGCTTTTCCTCAAGATCTTTTTTGTACGAGAAGCACTTCGACTTCCAAACTGACACCACCGT